>SKCR01018911.1:0-51839 GCA_019454045.1 Zanthoxylum bungeanum
AGGAAGTGGCCTAGTTGTGCAGCGTTGTGAAGGAGCCTATATTTCGGAATGCCGGATTGAGCTTACTCCAAGCCCTAAGTAACTCTTAGGGGTGGGTGTACTGGGAAGTTCTCACCCGTGGGGTCCCGTTCAGAAGTTTGGCGGGAGATTTTGAGATACGCTAGCTTGCCGCTAGTCGTTAGCCTAAATCAGTGCATTGTGAAGGAGCTAACGACCCGGGGTGTCGAATCGAGTGGGACCAAGTTCCAAAGTGAATCTTATGGTCACTTGTACTGGGAAAATATAGCCCAGAGTTGGATTCTGAGATTTGTCGGGAGATTTTGGCAGTAGGCCCACTTTTGGGTCTTTTCCGCTAAAGTGGGGGTGTTGTGGAAACCCATCAAGACGAGCTCGTTTAGGGACGAGATTTTAACCCAAAGTCACTTATATGGTGGCTTACTGGATGCCCGGAAGAGTTCCTGAAAACTCCTCTTAAGATAGATTTTAGAGGGGGGTGTGACAACTCAAGCGCCAGGTGTGTATACTGGTGACATGTGCAATGTCTTTAAAACCTCCTTAGGGGGGGAAGCCTAGGTGAACCTTGGGTGTGGCCAAGGGGGCTTCGGTGGTCTTGGGGCTTTAGCCGTGAACCCTCTCGCCCTTAGACAACGTTGGGACAATGATGGATTGTCGAGATTGAGTTGGCAGGAAAATGCCATATTTTATATCCGGTTGTGCTATTCGAGTGCCGGGTCCCGGTGTTGAACGGGCCGCAGAGTATGCATTGAGTTAGCTTGTGAGCTTTCATAAATCAATAAAATTACGGGTCTGTTCCCTCCCCAACAATGGGAAATTAGGGACGGAGGTTCCGGGTAGGCTGACTTATGCGGGACGCGACCGTGTAAGTGCCGCACGAGCCCTTTCTCTCCGTTAAGGAGAAAGTTGGTCCGTGACACAATGCATGCATTTGTTCACTCTTTCATTTCCCTCACATATCGCTTTTATATATATATATATATAGAAGAGAAAGAAAGGTATCATTTAGCTTATTAGGTTAAATGACACGTTAGACGATAAAAAATATTTATTTTAATATGTTTTAAAATAAATATCATTTTATTGAAATCTATTTTTTTTTTTATCTTTTAATAAATCTATTAACTTAATAAATAAGTGGATCCTTGATTGATATATTATAATATAGTGGGTATGGCGAATGAACAGACATAAATGTGGGTGTTAAATGCTAAAGTCATTGCATGGGATTAAGGGCATGCAATTGGCATCAGATAAGCCATAATTTTAATCCTTGCCGTAATCTAGGCTTAGGTAATTAGGTGCATTAAAACCTATGTATTTTTAGATGCTTCATTATGTCATTTTCATGAAATTCAACCATAAACTTATCGCTTAATTATATCGGTCTACTTGCGTAACAAGCGGTGACTCATCATCATTTATTATCCAAATACGATAACTTAATTACGAGTTATAAATTCTAAGTAAGTAAACACATTGAGTAGGGTATTAGGTTAGTGATTAATATATATATATATATATAGTCAAAATTATAAGTTTGAAATTTCTTATAACATATATCAAATTAATGCCACGTGGCCTTCAGTGAATGTGCCTTGGACAAGCAGTTAGATAAAGCTCTAAAATGTGTCATTTCAGACAATTAGACAAAGGTTATTCCTGGTATATACTTGATTGTGGTTCCACAATCCACATATAGTCAACGATTATATATAAATCTTGTCTTGTAAATTGAATTAAGTCTTTGATAAGTCAGTTTCAATTAAATCAAATCATTTATGCTAATTTAGGAATGAGATGACTTGCATGTATGATGAAAAATTCACATATTCAAATGAGAAGAGGTTTTGCGTATAAATTTCTTGCCAATTAATTTATTCGATAAATTAAATTACAGATAGAGCAAGACATACATAAGCTTGCTTGTTTGCCTTATCATGAGCCATATCTATCTGCAATCTTTTATTCTTCTATTTTTATGCTCCCTGCAAACAGACCCTATGCTCCCCATGTACGCGAAGCTGCAATACCAAACAAATTAAAATATCTATTAAGAAATACTATAAAAGCTCGGAAATTCAAATAAAATTATACTTAAATAACCATGTAGCTAGCTCATTATATAATTTTGTTCTTAATTATAGTTAAAAGATTAGTATTTATTTTTAAATATGTATTTTGAAGAGTATGAACTAATTAATGAAACGATATATGTAAAATAAATTTATATATTCCAATTTCCAACCTTCACGAGAAAGAATCCAATTGTCATCTTGAGCAATTTGCCAAGCAAAATAACCAAGAAGTCCCTTATCTTTGGCATATTTAACCTTAGTGTTAATACTCTGCGTATCATCATAACCAATCCAAGTAGTCCCGGAGTAGCAATAATCGGAAACAACAGTAGCATTGAACACTTTGGTTGTTCCGTTTTTTGCTAGAAACTGCCTGATCTCTTTATAACTCATCGCCCCACCATTCACAACTCCACTCGTTGGCGCCCAAAATCCATGATTATTAGCATTTGCAAGCTGCAACGAATGCCCAAAAAAGGGGAACCCTAGCACTATTTTCTTGGCAGACAAGCCTGACTGACTCCACGCTCTGATTCCTGAGTCTCCGCTCACTTGGCTCCTGTCAGGACTGAACAACGCGGCCGGCGGTCCAGTGATTCTTGAACCGGTACGATCATCATTATAAAAGAAGTCATAAGCCATCACATTGATCCAGTCCAAGCTTTTTGATATTGCACCTGTCGGGTTCATCAAGCCAAAATAGTTTGACGAGTAAGTAACCGCGGCGGTGAGTAGCAGCGGTGATTTGCCAGAGGTTCGGGCCTCTGAAGCCACGGCTGTTCGCCATTCGTTGAGAAGGGTACCGAAGTTTGACATTTCTGTGGGATTGGCAGGATACTCCCAGTCAATGTCGAGACCATGGAAATTTGAGGACCTGGCGAGGTTTATAGATGAGTCGATGAATGACTTGCGGGAAGAAGCCTGGCTGGCCATTGCTGCAAATGATTCTTTGCTGGCATCGCCGCCGCCGATTGAAAGGAGGGTCTTGACTGATGGGTTTTTTTGCTGGACGGTTCTTGTGAAGGATGAGAATCTGGCTTGGTTTGCGGATGAAATGGTTACTTGATAGGTTTGAGGATTTAGATCAGCAAAAGCACAGAAGAGGTGAGTGAAAAGAGTGGAATCGATGTCGGCGGCAGGGAAGCCGCTGCCGGAGAACCAGTAAGCTGCTTTGACAGCATTTTGCCCAGCCGAGGAGTGAAGCTGGAGGAGGAGGAAGGTGAAAGAAACCAAAAGTGGCAGGATTTTGGAAGCCATATATAATTTTTTGTTGGAGTTATATTTTTGCAGTTTTGTTCTTGGAAGCACTTAATATATAAGCACTTGTGGATTTTTGGTGGGGTGTGTGTGAGGGTGACTCTACTTTTCAAACTAATTATAACAGATATACATCAAGTGGGAAATTAAAATTTGATCAAAATGTACAGTTAGTCAAATCTTTTAATTGTAAACAAGATGTATAGAGTTATAAATCTGCTCACTTCGAGAGGAAATTTGATTTTTATCATACTAATTATCTAAAGAAGACAAAGTCAAAGAATTTTGGCGCAGTTTTTCGTCCAAATATTTATATCGGTGACTGATTGTTTAGGCAATCTAATTGAAATAAATGTCTGCTGGTTTCGTGTTGTAATTCTATACATCACTTGACGGAGAACAAGGAATACTATAATTATCTTCTCTGACATTACTTGACGGAGTTAGCTTTATCCGTTGGCCAAAAATATACGGATACAATAAAAAACAACTTTTATGACTCTTCTAGAAATTACCTGTGTAATCATCTCTTATGACTTAAGGTTATGTTCTCTTGCAAGGAGAACAAGGAAATGAGATGGGAGAAGAAAGAAATTTCTTGATAATTTATCAATATTTGATATGTAAAAACTCACAAAAGTAAGTTGTTCATGGTGATTTATTTGTTGTTTGGAATGTAAGAAAATGCAAAAAAGTGACGGAAAATGAAAATGCTCAAGAAACTACATTTTCGTTAATTTGAATGATTACAAATGATATAAGATTGTAGTTACAAATGATATAAAATCAGCCCACTGTTTGTAATCAGGTTTGGTGCCTAAATTCTAATTATAAATATTTGAATTTTGAACAATGGCGTCAATAATTTGAATATTTGAAATTGAATAATTACACTAATATTTGAATATTTGAAATTGAAATATGGCGCCAGTGGCACATGTAACGCAAGCTCATGCTCATGCTCATGCTCGTGTATCAGCTTATATAATGTATTATCTTCACACCAATCTCATGCTTGCTTGTTTGATGTTGAGTGATGTGTTGATTCTATTTTGAAGTCCTAATTATGACTCTGATGTTGAGGGTCTGGTTTTGATTCTAATATTGAGGATTTGATTATGAGTCTGATGCTGAGCTGGGATTATGATTCCGAGTCTGCGATCGAATCTGATTAGGAGGTGGCGGTAAAGTCTGATGAGAAGGTGGTAGAGTCTGATTTCAATGGAATTCAAATTCAATGGAATGAGAGAATTTGAGTTCCTCATCAATGGCTAAGGAATTTAAATATTCCCTACCTATTAAAATACAAAAATTTCATTATTATCCTTCAAATGAACTAGATCTAAAATATTTATTACTAATTTATTTATTACTTTGTAATATTCATGAAACTTGCTAACACATATGAATCATTATTACATGTGAAAATTTATTATAAATTTATTGGAAGGGGACCAGACAGAGACCTCAGACCCGAGACCTGGACCGGGACTAGGTCGGGAACAGGCCTGGAGCCGGCCTGGCCAATCCCATCTCCGGCCCCGGAATGGGACTTGGGGTGGGACTCAGAGCTAGAGACATGACCCAGGGCCGAGACTGGGGATGGACCAGGGACCCAGGCCTGGATCGGGGTTAGGGCCGAGAACGGAACCCTGAGACTAGACCCTGGACTGGGACCCTAGGTCCGGGTTAGGACGGGACCGGGATCGGGGCCAGGGCCGGGACCTGGGGCACATGTCAATACAGGACCACGGGACCTAAGCTATGGTTGGGGCCGGGGATGGGACCCTGCACGGATCCAGTCACTAATAATATAATATTATTTATTTTAATTGTTTATTTTTCATATTTATAATTATTTATAAAAAAAATTGTAGGCACTGCATTTTTACGCATAAAACCCTATGATGAGTCTCATTTTGGAGACACTACCTTTTAAGTCACGGAGGTCACGGGAAACGGACATCGGAAGGGGAAATTCAGAATAAACAAGGTTCACTGTTTTCGTTCGTGCTGCGTTCGTGTTTACGTTCGAACGTCAAACGGATTGCGGGCGTTCGTGCAGCGTTCGAGGAAGCGTTCGAACGGTGTCGGTAATTCTGGTTTTGCTGCTAGCCTCTCATCCAGCCCAATTAGCCCCCCAAAGCCCATAAAACACATCCCAATTTAAATAAATAAATATTAATTAAAACATTAACTAAATAATATAATAATTAAAATAATTAAATATTAAATTAAATATTAAACATTAAAATAAAACATTTAAATCATTTACCAATTAAAATAAACAATTACCAACTTAAACTAAAATCATGCCTAAATTAAACAAATCACACACTAAATCAAAATATAATCATACCAAGTTAAAATCAATCAACCAATTATATTCCCAATCTAATAAGATTATTCCCAAATCTAAAATATTGTATTCCTAATCCAAGCCAATCAAATATTCAACCTTCCCTATCTAGCCAAGATTTGTCCCCCCTCAATCTTTGACTTCCCTTAACCAAACCAAATCAAATCCTTTGACTTCCCTTAACCAAACCAAATCAAATCCCTTTCCTTGTCAAACCCAACCCTTTGCCTATAAAAAGAAGCCTTCACCAACCTTCTCTAGGCTAGAGAGTTTGAGTCCTTAGTTGGTCCCCTAGTCCACTAGTCCCTAACTCATACACAACACACATAAAAATTACAGGAGGAACACACCCAAGGAAAGAATAAGCAAAAGATAAAGAGGAAAAGGCAGCGAAACCACAAGGAAATAATAGCAAAAGATAACGAACGAGAACAGTGAACCAGTGAACCAGGAGAGTTGCGGAGCACCCCCCTTCCGACGATCGTGTACCGTACATCCGAGAGATGATTTAAAAGGTTAGACCTGAGGGTACCTTTTCATTAGTTTATATTCGTTTTATTATTATTATTATTGCATTCTATTCGCATGAGAGTCGTTTATGGAAGCATGTTGTGGCTTGAATGAAATGGAAGAGTGTCGTCTCTTGTGGTATATAGGATGGAAACCCAGACGTAAATTCCGTAGCCGAATCCGAATGGACGGTAGTGCGGTCTGTACATGGGACACAACTCCACGTACCACTTGAGTAAACGGCACATTCTCTTGTTTTGTGTTGCTTTTATGTATTTATTTTTGTCATTTAAATTCTGCATGTTGCTTATTTATGCATGACTCAATCGAGCGCATGGGCTTAGTAAGTGCGATGTGAGATCCCCTATGGGGAGGGGTTAAAGCCCTTTACCACGATGCTTCGCCGCGCCGGTTGATGTGTGTTCGGTTGGATGCAAGACACGTTCAATCGGACATACTTAGGATAGTATGATTGTCTTTGTGTTTGTATGCATGATGTGATGTGACGCGCATAGGCTTAGTATGTTGGTCTAAAGGTCCTCTCTTTGAGAGATCAAGAGCCCCCATAAGGCCACCTTTACGGCAGTACTTCGCCGCGCCCCCCTTTATTTTGATGTTTATGCATTTTTGCCCATTTCATGCATCAGGTCCGTGTCCGTTCGAACGCGTTCACGAACGCAATTCGAACGCGCATACATTTCGCCTTATCATGCATCAGGTCTCATTTCCGTTCGAACGCGTTAACAAACGCCATACGAACGTGAGCATTCTGTTTCATTTCCGTTCGAACGCGTTAACAAACGCCATACGAACGTGAACATTCTGTTCCATTTCCGTTCGAACGCGTTTACGAACGCTACTCGAACGCGAGCATTCTGTCTCATTTCCGTTCGAACGCGTTTACGAACGCCACACGAACGCGCACACACTGAACCGAGTCTGTCTTATCATATTCATGCATAATTGCCTCTTGGTTGATCTTTCTTGTGTTATATAGCCAACTGTATTATTTGTATTCAAGCATGATTAGGTTGCTAGCATGTTATTTGGTTAATAGGTTCATGAGATTTGTATTCAAGCATGATTATGTTGTTCTTAGTTTTCCATAACATAGGATTGAAATATGTTCATGAGATTGCCATGTGACGTTGCATGTTGTGATGAACTTGTTGAGGTATGCATATGAATTTAGAAGCATGATATTCTTGGAAATCAATGTTATTTAAGCCTGGTTAAATTACTATATAAATCCTTTTTTTATTACAAGTGACATAAGTAAGGGACCATTCCGAACCCAACGGTTTGAGGTCTTCCCTTGCGAGGGGTGAGTGCGGCCTTAAATCTTTGTCCCGGTTCACACCGGGTGGCGACTCCATGTTATATAATTCTTCCCAACTAGGTCGCGAGCCTAGGAACGGCGTCGCTCAGTTTCTGTGTCCCACAAAAATATAATAATAATTATATAAATAAGTTATTTGTATTTAATAATAATTTTATTATAAATATATTCAAAATTATTATAATTAATTAAAATAAGGATAATTAAAAATAACATCAAATATATTTATTTTGAATATATTCAAATAAATAAATTATAATAATTTTATTATAAATATATTCAAAATTATTATAATTAATTAAAATAAGGATAATTAAAAATAACATCAAATATATTTATTTTGAATATATTCAAATAAATAAATTATAATAATTTTATTATAAATATATTCAAAATTATTATAATTAATTAAAATAAGGATAATTACAAATAACATCAAATAAATAAATTATAATTTTATTTACAAATATTTTTCAATTTTTAGATTATTTTTAATTGATAGTTTATTGATTTAATAAATTAGTTATTAATAAATATTGATATTTAGTATAAAATGATAAATTTGTCCATAAAAATTATATAATATTTTTTCTCTCTCAAATTCCTTGTATTAATCAAATAACTAGTAAATTTACATCTCCTCCTTTCCTCTTCTCTCCTCTCATCACATCTTCTTCCAACCAAACACCACCTAAGAGAATGTGCAATAGCAAATAACATTCATGAAATTTTAAAATTAGTGTTTGGTTTGGAAGATAAACACGAGGGAAATTGAAAGAAAATTATAGAAAGATGATTTTAACTCTAGGATGAAGTGAATATTGAGCCTATAAATTTACTATTTACGGATTTGAATATGATTTTTTTAAATATGAGTAATTTTGAATATATTATTTTAATATCTTTTATTTTTTTAAATAAGAGTGGATAAATACCAAATTCATAATTTATCTTATTATCTCACTTAAGATTCGAATCAATTAAATAAAATAAATAGAACTATTTGAAAATCATTCCAACAACACACAAAATAGTATGAATAAATTATATACAAACACATCACCTAAAATTTTACATATTTAAATCAAAGTTGAAGATTGTGGATCATAAATTTTTTTTTCTTATATTTTGGTAAATTCATATTTTAGCTTAACCATGTGGGACCCACATTTGCCTGGTTTGCAAATCCAACGGCATGAAGAAGCTTTGATCCTGCAATCACGATTAAGCGTAAAGTAAAACGCGCTAAATCGATTCTAGGGAATGTTAAGCGCGTTGACTCACGCGCAAACTCTCCGCTTCTTCTCCCGTTCCTTCCTTTCCAGTTCGCCCAAAACCGCCCTTTCTGCTTCCGCCATGTCACCTTCCGCCGTCCGAATTGCCATCGTCGGAGACGTCGTGAGTTTCTTTCGCTCTCTAGTGCTTATAATTCAAAATTTCAATTTTTTAATAAAATTTTCATTTTCGATGTTTGATTTATTTGAAGCATGATGATTGGGATTTACAAGAAGACGCTAAAGCTCTTCAGCTACTGAAGGTACATTTTTGTATATCTTTTCAATTCTTTATTTTTGCTTATAATTCCAATTTTCATTAACTTTTGCTTCTTTAACTATCTTTTTTCTTTAATCATTGGGTTTTTCATTTTATTTTATTTGCATTTGTAAAATTGTAAGGAAAAATTGAAAACAAAAAAAATTACCATCAATTTTTGTGAACTTTCTGAGAATATATTTGATTTTGACACCACAACATGGCACAAAATATCTGATTTATCTTTTAAGCTGACATTAACCTTTTTCTGTTAAAATTTTACATGGAGGTCTCCTAAACATGTCTAATTTGAGTTTATGTGGACATGCAGCCGGACTTGGTGCTATTTACAGGCATGTTCTCTTCTCCGTTGCTATTCATTAACCTGATTTCGTTGGGTGGCCTGCATTATGTTTATTTCTGATGGCTTCACTGTCTTTTCACCAATCTCAACTTGAGAGCTAAGGGTAATTTTTAGGATTGAGTGGCTGTGGGATGGAATCACTAACTATGATCTATAAGTGGGTGAGTGGACAATAGCTGCTAGGTAAGATTGATTGTTTACCAATCACTTTAGCTGTCATGCTTTCAAGTTTCAGCATTAAGTAGAAACACAATAGTCGTAAGCATACCTAAGTAGTGAGGACATTCTTATGGAAATACCATAGTAGATAAAACTTTTTTCATAGTCCTTGGAGATTCCAGCAAACTTCAAACATTCCCATTTGAAAGGGAAGGCCACTTTCAATATGCAGCCCATGTAATGGCCTGGTTATAGAGGATATAGTTTTTTCTTTTCTTTTATTTATTTTCCTTTTCAATACAAACATATTTACTTCTTGTTTGATTTGTTTTTTTCCTTTACTCGTGTGTTGGCTCATTTAGGTGATTTTGGTAATGAGAATGTGGAACTAGTTCAAAGTGTTGCACAACTTGAATTTCCCAAAGCAGTTATTTTGGGAAATCATGATTCCTGGAAGACTCAGGAGTTTTCCGGAAAGTAAGTTCAAAGTTTTTGGACTGTCTTTTGAAAAGTTTCACTTACCAGTAGTTTCGCCTTGTTGTAAGTTCATTATTCATTGTCAAAAAAAAAGCTCATTATTCTACTTAAACTTCTGTGAACTAAACATTTTAAATTCAGTAATGTAATGTTAGCTTTTCTTTTCATTATGAGTTTTAGCAAAAAAAAAAAAATGCTGTAAGAAACTCTTTGAAGAATTGTTATGTAAAATTTTCCTTTATCTGAATGTCAGGAGGAAGGATGCCGTTCAACATCAGCTAGAATGGTGAGCTTAACTTATTCTAAGTCGGGAACTTACAGTTTCATTAGAATAAATCTCTTCTTTTTTACATGTTTTCAATATTCTTTCCACTATTTTTGTTTCTCATATTTTTGACAGAGCTTACACTCAAATATACGAAATGCCCTTCAATATGTTTTTGGGTTAATGAGAAAATGTTTAATGTGAGGAAAAGTTTGTCTGGATGGTCATTTTGTTGCTTGAACTGTTTGAAGTTTGGCCAGAAATAATTATCGAATCTTATGAGTTGGGACTGGAGAATTGCCTGGATGTGAATAGCCGAGGGATAAGGATATCGGCATCACAGGAAAATGTTGCATATCAACATCTTGATTCTTGAGCAATTATTGTTTGCTTGTTATGCTGCCTTTTCTGATATTCCTTTATCAAAAGAGATGCGAGTGTGTGGACTTTAGCACATTACATGCCATATATCAAATTGTTAAAATTGTTAAGCAATTCAGTTGGTAATGACAATATTTTTGGTGATAATCAGTCTTGGTGAGGAGCATGTAGCTTATCGGCGTATGGACTTTCCTACATCAAAACTCAGCGTTGTTGGTGGACGGCCATTTTCATGTGGGGGGCAGCAGATATTTCGTAAAAGGCTTCTATCTGCGAGGTTTGTAATGCACTAGGAATTTTACTGCTGTACGTATCCATTCTTTTGACCTCATTTTTTATTCACCAATACAGCACTTTCATGATTATAAAAATAAGAAAGCTACTTCCATCAGTTGACACCCTTCAGATTCTAATTGAATCTTTTGAGGTTATATGTTGAATGTTTTATTTGCATTGAAGAAATAAATTCAATAATGCCTTTTTGTCTCAATGATGTAATTTCTTGGGTCCATAATAATAGAGCAATTAATATTTGTATCAAGTGCAAGGATATCAACTTGCATGATGCTGCTGTGAGATTCATTGATATGGAGTTCTAGTTGTTATTTTGAAATACTTATGCAACCTACCAAATTCGAACATTCTTTTAGATATGGGGTCCAAGATATGGGTGAAAGTGCCAAGAGGATCTATAAGGCTGCATTGGATACACCAGAAGATCATTTGGTTATACTTCTTGCGCATAATGGACCCATGGGTATATCATACACCCAAACTTTGTTTGATTAATCTGTTTAAGGTAAATTAAACTCATACAATTCAAAAATATTGGAACCTGCAGGTCTTGGTTCTGAGCTGAATGATATCTGTGGAAAAGATTGGGGCTCTGGAGGTGGTGACCATGGTGATCCTGGTAATTTTGTAATGGTTTCTCTTGCATAATACATTATTCACTGATTTGTTGCATCACTAAATATGTGTCATATCAAGGCCATAATAGGTGGCCCTTGCACCACGGACTTAAGTATTTCTGTAATCATGTTGTTCACCTTTCTTTTCAAACAATGCAATTATTTTGTTGGATCTGGTGGCCTGTTGTGATTGGTACCTAATGAAACTGATTAGACCAATTATGGCAAGGAGACAAACTATACCCTATATAACGTGCATTTTATTCGTCTACATTAGAACGGATTAATGCTTTCACTTTTCACTCAACCATGTTTACAAGGGCATCTTCTGGTACAGATCTTGCACAAGCCATATCCCTTTTAAAAGAGACTACTAAGCTTTGTATCCCGTTGGTTGTGTTTGGTCACATGCATAAAGAGCTAGCATATGGGAATGGTCTAAGAAAAATGATTGTGGTTGGAGCTGACAACACCATATACCTCAATGGGGCCATTGTTCCAAGAGTAAAGAGAGTAATTGATGAACAAGGATCTGACCACAGAAGCTTCATGAATAACGAAACCTCGCTTTCCAGACCAGAGTCAAAAGGTACAATACGAGCCTTCACAGTAGTTGAAATCTTGGATGGAAGAATATATAAAATTGCAGAAAGTTGGGTTGCCGTTGTAGAAGATAGCACCACGTTACAAGAGGAGCATATATTATTTAAACATAGCAATTAGGTTCTCCCATGACTAAGCTTCAGCCTGAATACAAATTTTTACCCAGTAGTAATAAAAATGCCTTCCATATTCATTTTACCAGCATTAGATGCAATGAAATGAAGCCTTATAAATTCTGCTTATTGTTAGTGTTTATTGCTTCAGCTTCTGGATTTACTGTGAAAAAGCTTGTGTTTTGCCTCAGGAAATAAAAATATATATTGCCTGCAGCTAAGCTTGAGGCTGTTGACCATTTTTGTTGATGATGATTTAGTGCCAACTATGCTAGAAACCCTTTTTAAACTGTTTCAAAACCAATAATCAAATAATTATTTTTTTGGTATAAAAAAAAAGTTATTATTTCATATGAAAGTGATGATTCATTTCATAGATTTCTTCAATCAGATAATTACACAAAAGAAGTCATAGTTCAACAACTCATGTTATTATTATATAATTCTGTGGGCTCCTTTCTTTGTTTTGTTTTATTTTAGAAAAATTTTGATATCATTTTTATAATAATTGAAAAAATTATCAAAACATTTATTATTTTTTTCATCCAAATTTTTCTAAAATAGATTCTTAATAAGTATTTTTATGACACTAATTAGGATTTCTCTTTTTTAAATAAACTCTTGATTTAGTGGTGATTATTTTAGAGATTTGGGTAGCTGCCTTTAGTCATCTTTTAAGTCATAACTTTTTCTTCTTTTATTATGGCACCAACCTCCAAGCATTCTGTGGGCTTTTGACCTAGTCTTTGCCCTTGTCACTCCCATTGTTTTGTTTTTAATAAATAAATAAATATCATCAAAACCTCAAATGTTGATTGAATATTAAGCAATCCATCCATCCTCTTCACAATTATTTGAGTCATATGTTGACGGATAGGATTGTCTATGAGCCGTGTTTTTATTAAGAAAAAACGAATATCAATTATCAACCACTCAATTAATAGGTGGTTCTCATGTTTCATTAAAATCATATTACTTCAATTTAAAAATGATTAATATGCAATTTCCTTTTTGAAAACTTCAACATTAATTTCTAGAATAGGAAAGAACATTATTGCTTGATATGTAACTTCATCATCTATAATTGAAGGAACATTATAGAGTCCCGTCGTGTATGTAGTTCTTCACTATATACATAATTCAAACAAAGTGATCTTTAATTATATCAAGATAATAAATTATATGAAAAGTTAAAAAGTAATTAAAAGCAATTTAATTTTATCAATTGCCACATTTATCTCTCTAAATACTATATAAAGTTGAGAAATAACTTATTTTTTATACTATTTACATAGACTTTTTCATCTTTGAAATTGTTCACATAGGCATATGAATCATATATATTTAAAATAAATTATTAATATATAAAATAAATTATCAATATATAACTCTTCACATTCATCTACCACTAATATACTTTATTTTCTCAGATCTTCCAAATTTTTCGTTTTCCAAAATTATTAATTATTTAAAATATGTTAATTAAATACATATAATTTCAAATGACTTATTAATATTTTAATTTTTTATATTCTTCGATCTCAAACCTTTCATTTTCTCAACTCTTCGATTTCTTATATTATTAATGATTGAAAGTTTATTAATTAAATGTGTATTTATTTCAAATGGATTATTAATATTTAAGTTTTTATATTCTTCATTAATTTTCACTTATTTATCATTAGAAGTTCAAGAGTTATAAGTTATACTCGGTTAATTATAAAAGTGTTTCTACGCTAGTTAAATCTATACTTCCACTAAGAGATTTATTATTATCAATGAAAAATAATAAAATGAAATAAGTTAGAAGTTATATTTGTTAATATGAAAGAATGTTAAAGAAATTGCATTGTCTAGACAATTATAATTAAATGTACGATATTGATTAATTTTATTTTTTATATTTGATATATATCATATTTGTCTCCAATAAAACGAGTAGCGCATTGCGCGAATTATCTGCTAGTTTTGCGTTAAAAACCAACAATATGAGACTTGAATTTGTGTTTGGTTCTCATTCTTATTGAGGTGAACATGAGATGAGTATAGCATTGAGAATGAATTGTGATAGTACAAATAATATAAATTATCTTATTTGGTTCAAATTAATCATGAATCATAAACTTGAGTTTCAGATAAAAATTTTATATTGAATTTTATTAATAACTCTTATATATATATAGACATATATGAGTTAACTTATAACATTAATCATGAAGTGAAGAAGGTTAAAACTCACGAAGAGAAGAATTAGTTATAAGGTTAGTCTAGTGATTTTTATCCATTTCATCTAACCGTTTTTCATTAAGGATAAATTAGACTTTACAAATATGAACATCACTCTATAATTTTGGCTATTCAATTTTATAAAATATTAATGAAAACTATTCTTTTACTCATAATTATCTATTCACTCTTAAAAAAAAAAAATTGCAAACCTAGTCCATTAGCAGCTGCGGTTAAGAAAACCAGTTTTATGGGCAATGTAGCAGCTGAGGCAATGTTATATGGCTTGCAAATCGCATATGAAAACCAATGGACTTGAAACTGATTCCCTAGAGATTGTTAATCTAATCTCCAATAAGATTGAGAATATGTAGACGCTAATTTACACCCGACGTCTACAATCGAGATTTCGTAGAAGGGGCACTGGCGATCCTGCAAAATAAAGAGAGTAGGATGAGCGAGGAGGGTCTACCCACCAGTGTGGTGGATGTCGTAGGCACTCCGACGCCCAAGTCAGTGATGGATATAATGGAAGTTGTAGAAGGAGAGACAAGGTCAGATATTACCTTGATCTCCGTAGGCTGCCGTGAGGGCGGTGAGTGGCTGGTGATGAAGGTGATGGTATCTTTAGGCTATGAGTTGAAGGGCTCTGAGTCGAATGTTGGAGAGATAGAAGTTGTATATCCTTCCTCCTGGAGCCTCGTTGCCTATATATACATGCTCTAGTAACATATGTCTTTATTGCTTCTTTGACTGCTTGTCCGTTGGGTCGACTTCACGAGGAATTAATACTGCTTTTTTCCCGTTGTAGGCTGGAATGGATGGGTTTATAAATGGTGTTAATGAATTTGGGCGTTACGTGGGCTGGCCTTTGGATGGCCCTTCGGTTACAGGTGTTGGTGCTCATTGTGACTGTACCTGCATTATGTCTTTGGGGTTTGATTAGGAGGTTTCGTGGGTGCATGCAGTAGTGGTCTTGGAACAAAAGAGGTCGAAATTACCCCTAGATCAAATTTGACCCGTACAGAGTAGACTATAATTTTTTTCGGCAACAGAAGATATTCTAGAGCTAATGAGCAAATTACGGCAGGTGGTTGTTAAATATGTTCCAAGAGCATGCAATATATTAATTAGCCTACTCTCTGGCAAGAGTGGCTTTAGAATCCCCTATAGGCGATAGGTGTAATTTGATGGTATAGAAATTAAGATTTAATGTTTTGAATTTGAATTGAGAAAATTCGTTATAATGGGCAACTGTAAATTTTATCACTTAAGTCCGGAAGAACCCGAGATGGCAGAATTTACAACCATCCCAAAAAAAAAAAAAAAAAAGTGTGGCTTTAGATTTTGAGAATTCTGCTGATTGGATGGGACGTTACCCACCAAATATACAAATGTTAATGGCTAGTTGATTTAATGAAAGTAATACTTTTTCTTTAAAAAAAAATAGAATGATCAGAGACAGAGAGTCACAATATGAATAAAATGGTCAAAGTTACAAGAAGCCCCAAAGTGACCAAACCCAACCTCAACTATTTTGATTTGGTAATAAAAGTTGCTGACACAAAACAAAAGCAAAAGGAGAGAATGTTTTTGAGTTCCCTTTGTTTTGACCATCCTCGTGAAATATCCTGAAGCAGCCTTTGACCGAATTTCAGCCCTCCATCTTGCCACTTTCATCTTCTTTTGCTTACATGCCACCATTTTTGAATTTTTCTCTTTCTTTACTAATAGCTGTTGTTAGCCTGCCCCTTAATTTTCAGTTATTTAATTTAACTTATTTTTTTTTAATCTTTTTTGAATGAAGGGAACTCCCTTCTACCTCAAATGTCCAAATTACCCTTATTTTTTGTACATTGCATATTTATTTCGTTATACATGACCATATATCAAACCGAGTCACTTGGAAATATATTTCAACAACATCTTTATCAAAAGATGGTTTTATTGGTTTTAAATATTATTATGAGTTTTAAGTCTATTTCATATTTTACATGATAAAATTCACAAGACAAAAATACATGTCAGTGAAGGGACAAATGGGACTTTTGGATTTGGTGGAAGTTTCATGCTTGATTCATTCATACAGATACAGATCATCAATCATGTCTTTCATTTTTCTGTTTCCACAAAAACAAAAACAAAACGCATTTTCTATTTTTATTCCATGGCTCTTTGTTTCATCTTCTCCCACTTCCAGCTCACCCGCTTAGATCGGATCCCATTCTCCCCATAACCTTTAATCTCTCCCTCATCAACTTGCATTCCCTTTTCATCATCCCCGGTTAAAAAAAAAAAAAAAAAAAACAAGTTTATATTAAGAGAAAGATTGAAGATTTTCTCATTTTAACTTGCCAAAATCATCTCTTTCTCTGTCAAAATTGAACCTTTCTTCCTTTTCTTTTTTTTTTTTTGTTTTTTTTGGGGTGGATTGTTTTTGCATGTTGTGTTGAAGATAAATGAAAGTGTTTCCGTTGTTTTAATTGTTGTGTGCTGGTGAATAAGAGGTGGTAATATGGGAAATGTAACGTCAAGTGTGGCAGCAAAGTTTGCCTTTTTTGCCACCGGACCCAATGTATGGTGTGAGCAGAGATGAAGATGGGAGGCTTGTGTTTTCAAGAGTCACTGCTGATAATAACATGGATTGTCATTTGTTGGAAAACAAATTGTGGCAATGTTTTGGAAACACCCTTTTGCCAAGTTCACTTTTTGTTGTATTCTCATGGTAATGCTGCTGATTTAGGACAGATGCTGGAGCTTTTCATTGAGCTTAGAGCTCATTTAAGAGTCAATATTATGAGGTACCTTTTTTTTTTGCATAATGCTGAAAAGGGGTTTCTTTTCTTTTTTATTCTCTTTTGCTCGTTTTTTCATTTTTCTTGGTGAATTTTTCTGATTTCATCATTTATTGTTTGCAGTTCTTTGGGATATGTAATTGTAATATTTTGTTCGATTGTTTCTCATATTAATTTGTAAAGTCTATTTGTGTTTGCATATTTTGGAAGCATTTTATTTGTCAATTTATTATTGCAAAGGCTTGTAATTTAGACCCAAATTGTGATATGTCAATTAAATGCTGCCGGCAACTCGACTTCTTGAACCCACAGGAAAAAAATGTTTGATTTAATATTCTGATAGAAACTTGAACAAGGACTAATAATTACTGAGAAATTTGGCCCTTTTAATTTTGACAAAAATTTTGCCTTCAATATAACATGTATATTGGTATCTTAAAAATTCACAAGCATAATTTGATTGTTCGTTATGTTTAATCTTCAGTTTTAATCCATGAGCGAGCATACAGCAGGATCTCAGCATTTTTTTTTCTCCCCTGTTATTTTTTTTCCTTAAATGTTCCCCCTACTATTTTGCTTTGCAGTTATGATTACTCAGGATATGGAGCATCCACTGGAAAGGTAAAATGAGAATCCATTGTTGCTTTTGAAATCCAATATAAGGCTATATGTCTGATTAAGGGGTTATTTGTGTATGGTGATAGCCTTCGGAGTTGAACACATATAATGACATAGAGGCTGTGTATAATTGTCTGAAGAGAGAATACAATGTGAAGCAGGAGGAGCTGATTTTGTATGGCCAGTCTGTTGGAAGTGGGCCGACGCTGCACTTGGCTTCTCGACTAAAGAAGCTGAGAGGTGCTGTTCTGCATAGCGCCATCCTTTCAGGCTTACGGGTCTTGTATCCTGTCAAAATGACATTTTGGTTTGATATTTACAAAGTAAGTTTTAACTTGCATCTTTCTTTTTTGCAACTTGTTCTGCTGCCCTGCCAGCTTAATCTTTGGTTTTGTATTGAGATGCTTCCTTTTATATTTTACAGAACATAGACAAAATTCGACATGTTAGTTGCCCAGTTCTGGTTATACATGTAAGAACCTTTTTCTTTCTTTAATCATCTTGATTAGTTTCTGGCACGCTTTACTACTGATACTTCTTACCTGATTTCATTATGCTTGATCTATGACGATTTTTCGTTCAATGCTTATAGTTCTACATCAGTTAGTTTTAACTTGAACCAATTACATTCTGGCTGCCATTCTTGAAACACTTTTGTTGATCGAACATTGGCAGGGGACAAATGATGATGTTGTTGATTTTTCCCATGGTAAGCGCTTATGGGAACTATCCAAGGAGAAATATGATCCCTTATGGGTCAAAGGCGGAGGTCATTGTAACCTCGAAACTTATCCAGAATATATTAAACACTTGCGCAAGTTCATCAATGCGATGGAGAAACTATCAATAACAAAACCAACAAATAAACAACTCACTTCTACCCCAAGTATTACAGAAACCAAACACAATAAGTGCTTGAGATTTGGGAAAAGATAGTGGAGTAGTGAATCAAGACAGTCAGCCCATCTTCCAAGAGTATGTTTGTCAGTCAAGCTTCATATGCTTCTCAAGATTAGGAATAATAGAAACCCAGTTTGGTCCAGATCTTCAGATTAGTATTGTTCATGAGCTTATCATCACCATTCTTGTGTAACATGTTGTTGTGTAGGGAAATCCATCTATATATATATATATGCTTCTTTGATGTGTATTTTCATGTACAATTTACCAAAGTTGGTTTATGTAAAAACTGTTAGAAAAGAAAATGAATACATGGGTTATTTTGCCTTTCAGTGTGCATTTCCATCTTGCCTTCAATTGCAGCTTTCTTTTATGTTCTCCTTTGGTGATTTTACAACACATTTTCGAGACGTGATAGCATTCAAGATTAGCTATAAACTGAAGATTTGAAAGGCCATAAAATGCAGCAGTGAATGCTCACTGACTGAGTTAGCGTTTAAAAGCTACACCGAGCACATAGTTAACGTTAGCGTTAACACTAACTTATACTTTCACAAAATTATACAAAATTATAATTTCACAATATGAGACTTATAAGCTAGCTTATGCTCCCTTTGGAAAAAGCTCCACCAAACGCGTTCTCTAATGCTAAGATTAATACTTACAAAATCATAATCTTATAACATGATATTATTTTTTTTGACGCTATCTTACATTTTAGCGTGTGTTCCATAGATCATAAGCTAACTTACACTCTCCGTACAATACCCTATACCAAAAGTACTCTTATACTCTCATAATAATATTCGCTACTAATACTTTTTACCAAACTCAGCTATCCAATACTCTCAAGCCAGGCCTGTAATATTCAGGATGCCCAGGGTCTTCAAAAACTGTGATCCACCTAAATTCAACTAATACCTCTCAAAATTAGTAAGAGGGCATGTGTTAGAAGATAAGGATGAAATTAGTTATATATAACAACAGACTATACAAGTTTAATTTAATAAATAAATAAATAAATAAATGAGGCTTTTAATGGTATTGGTTTTTGTAGCCCTCACAAGCTTTGCCTCTTTTGAGGAAGACAAGTTTTCAGTAGCAGTGAGGACTTTTTAGTTTCATAATCTTCAAATGGGTTATAAGCATTAAAAGCATAACTTGTTAACACTTTAGTGCATTTAATATAAAATAATAATAAAAAGTGTATGTACCATTCTTTGCCTACAATTTTTTTTTTTAAAAAAATAATTATTTCAACACTATGGGACTAGGCCACCATTCATTAGTTTTTGGTATGAGACTTGACCTTATGAGATCTTAAGTAGCACTTAAAACTGAGGAAAAAAGATTATGAGAGATGAATTATTACCAAAGTGGTTCCCTAGAACAATATATGGTTCCATGATTGAATTCATAGAAAATATCTTAATGAATTTAATCATTACAAAAGGCCAATTATTTATTTCCCATTTGAAAAGTATGCCCAATGATGTTACAGTTGATTGCCTTAATCCATCAACATTTTTCTATGATAATTTACTTTTAGCACTCAATTTTTGCAAGCCTTAATATTAGAATCTTTTATTAATGATGTTACTTTTTTATATAACATGTTTCATGTGTGTGACCTTACTATCACAAAAATTGAAAATTGTGAGAATAAGAAGAAAGTTTAGGTGAAAGAATTGTATATTTTACCCACTTGTCAAAAAAAAAAAATTTAACTCTCACATCATTATTAGTAACTTACAAATTTTTTATAATCGATGAATTTTGAATAAAAACCCCATATAAAAAACATAAAAATGTGTCCCTTACTTTTAATTATATAAGCTTTTTTTAATTAAATAACTCTAGACACTTCTATTCAATTTGATAATTTAATTTCCAGTCAATGACACATGATGATGAATGGTTATATGCAAAAGCATTTATTTTAAAGAAGCACTTCTAAGAGGAAAAAAAACGTGGTTTCCTTTTTAGAAAATACCAAATGAAATACGAAAGTTGAGGAAGTGCATACAAATTAAAATAATATAAGTACAAAAACAAATTCAATGTCAACATCAAATAAAAACAAACATTAAAAACATGGAAAATATTAGAAGCTTTAAATTATGTGTTGATTAATTTGTATTGACTTAATTCGTAGATCATCAATATGACTTGTTCGCATGTAGATTTTCAAAAATGGTATATTGCCTCCCATTATCAAGGGTGTGTGTCCTTTTTTCAATTGAACAAAAGTTCTTTTATTTTATTTTTTTTGAGATTTTTTTTGGTATGATCTTGTTAAAAATTATATGATTATTATTATTTTTTGAAAACATCATAACAAGTGTAGATGTTTTACTTTAAGACTCCACATATTTCTTATTTTCAAAGATAATAAACATTATTTCAAAATTAAACGAGGATAAAATTATTATTAAAATAATATAATTTTGATTTTTTTTTTAATTTACCTTAAAAATGACGTGACTTTAATGATAATTTTAACCCAATTTAATCCTAAATTGTCTCTTTTATCATTTTCCTTTCATACATGACACCAATACTTTGAAAATTCAATTTTCTTCTAGATATATCTATCTACCAAACAAGGCCTTACCCATTTTATATTATTGATTGAGATTATTTGTAATCGTAGTGGAGGCAACCTTTCTTGAACAAAAGCTAAAAGTTTACAAAAGGAATGTTATTTTATTGGAAAATTTACATTAATTTAAGATGGTGTTTGAATAAAATCTTTAGTTTTGAGTGAGTTATGAATCATGATTATGATTATCCCACTAATCCTTAGAGTTTCAACCTTAGTCCAATCAAATTTGCAACTTTTAGTGCTTCTTCAAGTTTTGGATTGTAGAACTATAGGAAATTAGAACCACAATTAGAACCTTTTGATTACTACCCATAATTTTAAATAGTTTTTAGAATTATCATATAATTTAATATTTAAAATTATGGAGTATAATTAACGAATACAATTCTTTCGGGAAAAAACAGTTGATTTATTTAAAACATATATTTTCTCTTGTTTTGTTTTTAAAAATAATAACCGTATTCTTATTACAAAACAAAGACACAAGATGTCAATTTATTATCATTTTCACATATAATCATCATTGATTTATTAAAACCCGTCTATCACTAATAATGAAAATGTATTTATGATGAAGTAATTAATTAGGTTTTGGTTTTAGATCTGTTCGTTAAATAAAAAAAAAAAAGAGATTAACTTGAGTGTTAATCACGTTTTGGATGGAATTAATTTGTGGATTCTTCTAATTAATTAAGCAATGAACTCTTTGCTTTGCTGGCTAATACCACATGGGATGGGATCAGATATTCAACGAATTGTCATTTATATTAATTAGGTTGTATTTTACAGTTTACACCTCAGCTATAAAATATTAGTCAGAGATTTAATTAATATTAATCAACAGTTGACTTTTATGGATCTTAATCTTGCACTTGCTATTATTTCTTACGTGTGGTAAAAGATTATTCTTATCATATTCATAACTTATATTCACACAAGGGCGATGGCATGATTTTTTTTTTTTTTTTTTTTAAAAAATTTGAAATTAGAATTATTGTTAGACAAAGACAGAAAACTGAAAGGAAACCAAACTAACGATGTAGGAAAACTTCCACCCAAAATACAGTGTTTAAAGAATATAATCATCTATTAAAGTTCATCGAGATATGAAAAATCTTGAAATCTTATTTTGGTTGTAATAAATGTTAAATTTCTTCAATAATCTAAAATAACTCAATACGGATACTTCGTTGATTAAGAACCAATTGAGTAATACTCTTGAAATGTTATTTACATACTACATAGAAAAAACACACCATCAAAATTAATTCATAAAAAAAACACTAAATGAGATTCTTCAAATTGAATTTTACTTATACTCTTCAATATTTAGCATCGTCAACAACTTTTTTTTTTTTTTTTCGATTATTCATTGATAACTGTAAATCAAACATAGACTGCCATAAGAAAATCTTCACTTTAGATGGAACTCTTGACTTCCAGATATATGACCAAAGGCCGTAAGACTCCGCCCGATCGAGGAGCATTGAGAATACGAATGTAATATTTGTAACCCCATTTATCCGTAAACTCCCCTATTTTTGATCTTGCTTGGCAGTAGGTGTAAGCCAACTTCATGGAAACTAAATTCTAATTTAAAAGAGTTATATAAGAGCCAAATTAATTAAACATATTTTATTGGAAAACATATTTATAATATATTTATATTAACTTTTTTATTAATAGTCTTTCTCACTATTTTGAAAATCAGACCGGTCGAACCAGCAGTGAGTCTAGTTGATTATTTGATAAAAGTCGTGTAGCAAAAAAAAGGATCAAAACTAGTGAACCAGATCGGTCCGGTTCAATTTTTTTTTTTTAATTTTTAAAATCAAAAACTAAAATTTAATATTTTTCATAATTTTTAATTAAATAAAACTATTATGACATAGATCGATTTTTTTGGAACGGTTCAACTGGTCGAATTTCTAATCCACTGAACATTTTGGATTATCGGTATGGTTATGAAAATATGGGTCTTTGTTAGAAGTAGATAAAATTATATAACTACAAAATAAAAGATTGAGATTTTTAACTTGAATTTTTTATTTAAATATAAACTTTAAAATTTAGGTTATTCATTTAAATCAATTAGATTGTGCACATTAAAAACTAATTAGTATTTAATGATGTAAATCTATCCATTAATATTTTCATTATATTTACTTAAAATGTCTAGATTTAAATTAAAAATTAAAATATCTAAACCCATGGTGTAATTAATACAAGAGAGAATTTAATCTTCTGACCGAGCCAGTACTACGCGTCGGCAGCATGGGCTCCCAGTGGTAGATTTTCATACAAAATAAGTCTCTGATTATCCTGCGACCGACGTGTCGTTTTCATATTCAAAGGTTGGATTTCTTTCTGGGACTTTGGACTCTTGAATCTCATGTGGTCCCATCCTAAGAGATTCACCAAATTAAAAGTTGAAACGTGTCCGAATCTGGATGTGTACAGTACCCCTGATTGAATGAAAATTGGTACTTTACAATACTTTTTTGTCATGGGAAGCTTACATGAAATTCAATAGAAGTTTGACAACTCTCACTTTTGGGATGTACGTTTACATGCTCTCTTAAACGACGTTATAAACCATTTTTTAATTTTTTATCTATCATTTCGTTGATAATATTGATTGAGTTTTTATTTGATATTGTCACAATGGTTCATAAATGATAATATGAAATTTTGATTTATATTAAAAAAAAAAAAAAACAGTATGTTTTTTTTAATATTTTGATAGTGAGAAAATACTAAAAATTTTAATATTTACATAACTCGATTTTTGAAAGAATCTTATAATTAACCAAACACTTAAAAATCGTGTTTTGACCCAAATATAATATTATCATTCCAAAATATAATATCAAACAAGTTATGGGAGCATAAGTTAGTATATAAATATTGTTGGAAAATGCTTATTAGTAAGTATTTTGAGGCACAATTTTAAGCATGGTTCACTTCGTGTTAGTGGTTGGTTTTGAGTGATTCGGATACTCCTCCGTGAGTAGTTCAGAATGGTATATTCATATGCTTAAAATGGTGTTTGGGTGAATGAGAAATTGTTGCTCAAAGTTCACCAATTGGTGTTGGAAAATAAGAAGAAAAATGAGTTTGTCCCACATGAGAAAGCTAATAGAGAGAAATTGTGTTTATATATGATTACTCATATGTAAATGGGTAAATGTTATAAGGATGGAGGCTCTCTCTACGTGCGCGCGCAGGAGGGGTGCAAATCAAAATCCAAACAGGCTTGGCTCGTGTGTACCCGCGCGTCCTGCACGAATGCCGGACCAAATTGTGCGGGCCCGACCCAGCCAATTGCAAGTCTCTTTATTTTTCCAGGCTTTTGAAGTTCCATAACAGTTAATTAATTCTATTAATTAACTTGGTGGTTACTTCAAATGAAATGTCTCTCATTAGTGTGATTTAATTGGCATATTTATTTTCATTCTATAAAAGGAAGACAGTGTTTTCGTTTTTTTGATGATATACACAGAACACAATACACACAAGAAAAATTCATAAGCTTTCGTTTTAAGGTTTTTCCCTCGGTTTTCTTTTGTTTTTGTTTGGGAGAGTTCAAACATCTTGTGGTTCGTTGAAAACAAGTTTGGTGGTGCCTATACTTGTTTGTTTCCGTTGCATCCTGGGAAACAAACGTCTCATGTTCTACTGCACCTTCGGTAGGGGACAATTTTGTTTTAAAAAGATTGTTGCCGCATCAACAGATCTCGGAATAGTGAAGCATCGGGTCCGATCTTGTTTGCTGGATTGGTTCTAATTTGATTTATGGATCGTCAGGGGCTGATTTCAAGGTCTGAAGCACTTTCCTCTTCAGGGTCCGCTCATTAGGGTCCGCTCACCAGGGTTTACCTCCGCTCGTCAGGGTCTGCTAACCAGGGTTTGACTCCGCTCGCCAGGGTCTACCTCTGCTCGTCAGGGTCTGCTCACCAGGGTCTAACTCCTCTCGCCAGGGTTTGCCCGTGTGGGTCTGCTCATCAGGGGCTGACTCCGCTCGCCAGGGTCTGCTCATCAGGGTCTGACTCTACTTATCAGGGTCTGCTCGTCGGGGTCTGCTCCACATCAGGGTCCGCTCTGCTCATCAGTGTCCGCTCTGCTAATCAGGGTCTGAATCAACTCATCAGGGTATGAAGCACTATCTCAGGGGTTGAGCGACAGAGGCTGATTCTAGATTTCCTTTTGTGTTGTGTTTTTACTGATTGTTCCAATCCTTGTAAGAACACAATAATCGAATGAGAGACTTTTCATTTGAAGTAACCACCAAGTTAATTAATAGAATTGCCTGGAAAAACTAAAGAGACTTGTAACGATTGGTCGGGCCGGGCCCGCACAATTTGGTCTGGCATCCGTGTACGCAGGACGGACGGGTGCACAAGAGAGTATGGGTGTTCGCGGTGTGGTTCGGGGCGGTTTTTTCGTTTTTTACTTCAAACCGCGCGGGTTGGCGGTTTGGGAAATTAGAAAACGAAACCGCAAATTTGATAAGGAAAACCGCGGAACAGGTTGGCGATTTAGCGGTTTGGGCGGTTCGGGTCGGCGGTTTGGATTATAAATTTTTTAATAAAGTTTTTTGTGTTTTCACATTATAATTGAAGAAAAAATTACATAATTTTCATTTATTCATTACATATTGTTATATGATCATTAAATATTTAATTTTCATAGTTAAAGAAGAAGAAAAATATAAAATGATATTTAATTTGAACGCGGGTCGACGATTTAGGCGGTTCGAGTCAAAATTTGCGGTTTGGGCGGTTCGCGGTTTGACATGGGTCAAAACCGCACACCGACCTGAAATTTGCGGTTCGATTCGGTGCGGTTCAAAATCATTTTTAATATTTTTTCAAACCGCACGGTTCGGTTCGCGATTTGACCCGAAATTGTGTTCACCCCTAGTAGAGAGAGCCTCTATCCTAATAACACTTACCCATTTACATATGAGTAATCATATATAAGCACAATCTCTCTCTATTAGCTTTCCCATGTGGGACAAGCTTATTTCTCCTTATTTTCCAACACTGATTGGTGAACTTTGAGTGACAATTTCTCATTCACCAAAACACCATTTTAAGCATATGAATATATCATTCTGAACTACTCACGGAGGAGTATCCGAATCACTCAAAACCAACCACTAACACGAAGTGGACCATGCTTAAAATTGTGCCTCAAAATACTTACTGATAAGCATTTTCCAACAAAATATTATATCGAGAGTATAAGATAGATAGCTCATTAAACTTTACATTAAAGATATATTATTGTTTTGTGTATGTTTTAATTATTTTTAACAAGCCAACACTTCGGTTAGGTGTTTTTCGACCCATCTTTGATGTTGGAGCTTCTTTATAGGTATAAGAGTTTGTTTTTTATTTTTTATAATTAGGACTTGACACATTTTTTCAGATTGAATATTCTAATGAACATAAAAATTAACTTCTTTGTTATTATTTTTTAAAATGTCCCAACATATACTGCGACCAGTTTTCTTACTTAGATACATTCTTAAAATAATATGAATTTTTTTGAGTAATTTTATAAGAAAAATAATATATATACTTGATAATAACACAGAATTGAGATTTTCAATATTTTTTTTAAAGGCAGGTGCAAATTTGTTTGTTTTCAGATCTAAATAAATAATATATATTATATAATATATACGGAATTCTATTTTTTAGTTTATAAATAATTAAATTAAACCTAATGGTAAAAGCTTAATTTGTTGAATTAATCAGGCACTTCTCATTTTGGCATGTAACACAAGCAGTGGGTATCATGATCTGAGAGCTACCATTGAGGTCTATGAGAATGACATTGATGTAAAAAATAAGTATATTTTTTATGTGCACATATATAAATGGTTAAAAATGTGACACTAGTAACATATATTAAAATATATATATATTTCAAATCTTGTTGACAATTGAGTTTTTATTAATTAAAATAACTATAGACTTTAGAGCATAAAAATTAATAAACTTTTAGTTAAATGTTTTTCACATGTATTGACAATGATTAAAGCAATAATTACTCCCTTATTTTAAATAGTTTTTTTTATTTTATATATTGGGCAAGCATGTAAAAGTAATTAACAAATAACAATTACTAATTTCTTTATTTCAAATATTACCAAAACAATTCCACAATAAAAATAGGAAACCCTTAAATGTTGCACTTTTGAACCTTTAAAAAGACAATGTTTGACTTAACAAAGTAAAAACTAATGAATGTAATTGACAATATTGAAGCATATAATTGCAATTCATTAGCCACTAAATAACTTCCCAAAAAATGTAATATAATTGGTAACATAATTATCCACTTAAGACATAATTATTATTCAAACTTTTTTTCAGTTTTTTTTTGTTTTTGTTTTTGTTTTTGTTTTTGTTTTTTGCATCCTAATTTATCTCATTGTTTCTACGATTGACCACATTACCCCATTTGCAATTTTATCTTAATCATATCTAAAATTTTAAAAATTTCAACTAATTAATTACCTTACAGATATCTACTAATCAAAGATTTGTCACCCTCCAATTATCTTTATTTTATATAAAAATTAAATATTTTATTGTTCCATCAATGCGTTCTACGGGCCAATTTGATCCAAGGGCAATTTCGACATTTTGCTTCAGCCCCAATGTTGAACGCACCTCAGACACCCCAACATAAGAAACACGCCCAAGTCGCTACGTCAAACCCACACCCTAAAGGAAGCCCAAATTTAAAAGTCAGCCTTGGCCCAAAGATGTTTCACAAGCCTATGTCCAAACCGTATCCAAGACTCACCATGCGCCAGCATACGAAACGCCCAGACCCATAAATACCCCTCATAACTCAGCCGTTTACAGCCTCACAACGGAAAAATAATTAGAGGCAATAAAACACGCCAGTTTTCCAAATATCTATACAAGAAGTGGGATTCAAGAAGGGGAGAGGAACATGATTCACTACTCATAGCTCAATAGTCTTCTCTCCAAAACTTTCATCATACCCTACCTACCGCCCTCATGGCAGCTCACCTGGATCAAGGTAATACCTGACCTTGCTCCTCCTACTTCGGCCTTTACAGCCCATCTCTTTCGATGACTTGGGCGTCGGAGTGCCTACGGCTTCCACCACACCGGTGGGTAGACCCTCCACGTTCAATCTGCCTTTATTTTGTAGGATCGGCAGTGCCCCCAACCAACGAAATTCGGGCGAAATCCAGCCTCCACACGCATCACATGAGATTATTTTTAAAATAAAATTTAATTTAAAGAATTATATATAAAAAAGACAAATACTAATATAATTGAATTCAAAATCTTTCACTATTTTAATTGAAATCGAATTGTATAATTATATAAAAATAAAAAATAAATTATATTTAAAAAAGACAATTACTAATTTAATTGAATTCAAAATCTTTTAATGGAAATCAAAATCTATAATTAAGAAAAACGATGAAGGGTGCTTTTAATAGATTTATCCATTTTATAGAGAAAAGAGAAAAAAAAATGACTATATGATTTCTCCAATTTCCATAAATGACGTACATTTACTATTTTTTATTTTTGATAATACACGGATATGACTATTTGTATTTGATATGATTTTATTTTATTTTTATTAGAAGTTTAGTCTCAATATTGTCATTGTTCAATTAAATTAAAATATTGGGTATATTTTTTAGTTTATAATATGCTATAGTTTAATTAAGTGTGTTTGATTTATCGATTTGTCATATTATTTGAATATCGAAGGGTTATAAAGGAGATATATTTTAATAATGAAAATTGACATTTTTAAGAAAAAGAAACATTATTTTAAATAAGTTTATATATTCTCTTGAGAAAAAAGCAAAGAATTGATTATAGTGTTCTTTCAATTCAACTCTCATAAAAAGAAGTGTGAGATGTAAAAAAAAAAAAAATTACCATGCATCAAAAACTCATTCAGAGGTTACGATATTTTATTAAGGTGAACTGTGATTCTGTATGAGAGAGGTAAGTAATTTATCTATTCTAATTGATTATCTTAAATTGGTCAAAATATAAATTGATGATATTCTCAACCCGTATAAGGTGTGAGTGATATGCTAATGTTACATAATTTAAAAACACTATAGACCGTTGAGCTAGTGGAAATATATATTGAATCAACAGTGGATGATCAAGACAGAAATGGACGGTTGTGATGATAGCATTCAACTAATAACATTTGTGCATTGAATATACGCTAGCCTAGCTCTAAGGTTTCCTGTTTTGCTTGCTATTTCCATATGTAGCGGGGAGAGTGAGCGAGTTAAAAACCTTCATTGGAAAGAAGAAGAAGAAGAAGAAGAGGGAAATATTTTATATATATAAAAAAAAAAAAAAAACAGAGGCTTTTTTATTACAATAATCACCTAGGCAATAAACAACAGGTTTTGATCAGGGTTGTGTTAGAAAAGGAAGAAAAAGCCAAAGACAGAATACACAGTAGACAGAGAGAGAGAGAAAAAAAAACAGAAAACAAAAATAATTTGAGTACTTTCAGAAAAACAAATATAGATTTCTGTTCTGTTGTTTGGGCTGAAAGTTGAAAAACACTCTCTGTTTCTTAAACATCACCATTGTTGCCCATTTAAACAGCTTCTTCTTCTTTTTTTAAATTCAATTTCTTCTTTTGCTTATTGTTTTTCCATCTGGTTGTAAAAGCCTGAAAGAAGAAAGATTGAGTGGTTTTCAACACTCAGAAACCAATTTTTTATTCAGTGATCTCTGTTTTAATCTGGGGTTTTGAAGTTTTGGAATTCTCATTGTCTGTTGAGGAAAAAATGGGTCCTACGAGTGATGAAGATAAAGCCATAGACAAGTTTCCAATTGGTATGCGAGTGCTTGCTGTTGATGACGACCCAACTTGCCTTAAAGTTTTGGAAAATGTCCTGCGTGCATGCCAATATGAAGGTTTCTTCTTTTTCTTGTTTGTTTGTTTGTTTTCTTTTTCTGAATTTTATTAAACGTAGGGTTTTTTCCCCCAATTTCTGTTTATTGGTTTTAAGGTTTTTTATTTAAAAAATTTATTTCATATTTGTTCATGGTTTCTATTTATAATCCAACGTTTGATATTTGGAAAATTAGTTTTTATAGGGTTTGATTGTTCTTAATGAGTTCATGTTTTTAGCTCTTTTTTTTTTTTTTTGTTTTTATTGACTTATTTCTCTGGATTTAATTTGCGGTTGAAACTGTTCGTCACATGTGATAGTGTTTTGACTTTTTGTTAATAAGGTACATTTGGATTGATCTGCTTTAATGGTGATATGTGATTGTTGACTCTGAAAACTATTTCAGATTTTGCTTCTTCTTTTTTTTTTTTTTTGGCAGTTACAGTAACCAATCAGGCTGTCACAGCACTGAATATGTTGCGGGAAAATAGGAACAAATATGATTTGGTTATCAGTGATGTTAATATGCCAGACATGGATGGCTTTAAGCTTCTTGAACTTGTGGGCCTTGAGATGGACCTACCTGTCATAAGTAAGCTTGAAAGATCTTGTTCCTTTATCACATTTAATGATCTTTGCTTTCTTTTCTAATTATTTCAATTCCTTTGAATTAATTTCATTTGTTGTTTTTGATTAAAGGAAACTTGTGTTTAGGAAACTGATTGGATTTTAATGTTGTTTTTGCCCTCGAAATTTTGGTTCAGTGTTGTCAGCACATAGTGATACTCAGCTTGTCATGAAGGGGATTACTCATGGTGCTTGTGACTATTTGTTAAAACCTGTCCGAATTGAGGAGTTGAAGAACATATGGCAACATGTTATCAGGAGAAAGAAAGTTGATCCCAAGGACCAAAACAGGTCACCTAATCAAGAGAACACTCGTGCTGGAGCTGGAGAAGGTGCAACCCCTAATGGTAATTCTGATCAGAATGGAAATTCTAATAGGAAAAGGAAGGATCAAGATGGAGATGAGGATGAAGAGGGTGACGATGATGACCATGAGAATGAGGAGTCCACAACCCAGAAGAAGCCTCGTGTTGTTTGGTCCGTAGATTTGCATAGGAAATTTGTTGGAGCTGTTAATCAGTTGGGACTCGACAGTAAGTGTTCCACTACAACAAAGTGGTAGATTATTTTTCTGATATCCGAATTCTCATTCTTGAAGTGGTTGTAATTTTCTTTTCCTTTTTGTTTTTCATCATATGCAGAGGCTGTACCCAAGAAAATTCTTGACCTGATGAATGTTGAAGGGATTACAAGGGAAAATGTGGCAAGCCATCTGCAGGCACCGATCTTTCCTTTTCATTATTTCTTTTCAGATACTCTTTTAAGATCCATCACCTAGTTGGGGGCTTCTTCGAATTCTTCAAATCTACCAAGGCCCCCCTTGAAGCTTACTTTCTTCTTTTGTGTTGCAGAAATATAGGCTTTACCTGAAGAGAATTAGTACTGTAGCACCACAAGCTGGCTTGATTGCCGCATTAGGGAGTAAAGATTCCTCTTATCTACGAATGGGCATACTAGATGGATATGGGGATTTGCGCTCATTGAACAATCCTGGGAGGCTTTCAAGTACTGCACTATCATCATATGTACCAGGTAGCATGCTTGGTAGGTTGAATTCGACTACTGGTTTAAGCACACGCAGAATTGCTTCTTCTGGCATGATACAGCCAGGTCATTCCCAATCCTGGAACACATCCTTTAATACTGTTGGGAAGATCCAGCAAGCAATGTTTCCTGCTAATCAAAGTTCAAATTTGTATCAAGGGCTTCAGACCTCATTAGAGTTCAACCAGCTGCCACAAAGCAAGTCCACTACCAACATTGTAGATTTTAATCACATTAATAGTCCAACAGCTTTTACGGCTGCCACTGGCTTATCAGATGCCAGAGCAGCTCTTGGTAGCTCAAGCAGCTCTGCATCTACTTCCTCGAGCAACCTTTTGATGTTGCAAGCAAACCCACATCAGGCTCAGAGTAGTCAAGCCTATGGAAATCAATCTTCTCTCAGTGTGGCTTCATTGAATCAGGACTCTTTTGACATGGGAGTCCATGGTTCTTCCAACTTTCTTGATCATAGTAGAAGTAATGAAAGCTGGCAGGGTGCAGTTCAACTATCAAATTATTCACCAAATTCTTTGCCGTTGAGTGAACCTTTTAATCATGATCAAGTGCCTCCTAATAACTTAAGCAACACTTTATCTTCAACCAGCTGTCTTGATATTTCTTCTTCAATGGCCACCTCTGCACCTTTGGAGGATTCCGGGGGAGACTTGTCCTGTCAGTCTGGCCTTATTGGTAATGTAATCCAGAATTACACATCAAATTCAAAGCAACAGTGGGAGGAACATAAACAGGATTACAACCAGAACTTCAATCATCCATTCAGCACTGTCAATTCTCTAGTTTCTGGCAATTGTACTATCGGTCCTTTTAGCCGGAGCATGGACCAAAGCAATGCTTCTTACATTGCTCAACACACCGGTGTAGAAAAAGCTCTGTTGGATACAAAGTTGAGGTCAAATGTAGACTACGTCTTGGAGCAAAGCAAATGCCACGATGGTTTCATTCAAAACAACTATGATCCTCTGGATGACGTGATGAGTACAATGATTAAACATGTAAGTTAGATATCTTGCTTGCTTATACATTTTCTCATTTGACATTAGATATTAAGGGTGAAAAAACTTAATTCTACATGTTCTGTCGATATCTTTTGCGAAATCTTTAAACGAGGCGATGTATGTGATGCAGGATCCAAATGAAATAATTTTAATGGATGAAGAACTAGGATTTGATGCTTACTCTCTCGGTTCATGCATGTGAAACTCGGTTATCACTGATTTTGAAGGAAGAGAGATGGGTGACAACAACACCAAGTGATAAGTCTAGTCCCTTTTTCCTAACAAGCTTGTAATTATGTAATTTATTATGCTTCATGTATTTCTTCTTCCCATTTCTATTTTTCATTCAGTGTGGCCACATTCAAATTGACAACAGTTTGGCTCTCTCTTTTTCATTCTTTATCTTGTTCAATCCTATGGTAGTATTGTGTCTCGAGAAAATTTTAACTTCTGAACTTTCACTGTCCTCCATTTTTTCTTTTTATTTTCTTTCATTTGAATGAATATAATATGAATAAAAAGTTCTTAGCTGGTGTTAGCTACCTTTCTGACTTTCTGTTGCCTTCCATGTGAAGGGGTGGCTGCCACTGGCCAGCATTGTAAAATAATGGAGCAAAAGTCAGTTAGAATTCTTAATAAGAGAAATAAATAAATACATATCTTAGAATGTGGAGTACTTGTTCTACAAGATTGCATCTAACAATCCGATCTGTTAATGCATGTAGACAAAACCAAGTCATCAATCATATTCAATATTGTATAGCAGGAATTGCTGGATTTATTCCACAACCCCACAGGATCTGTTTCACCACCCTGGCAACTACATAAAAATGCAATGATATTTTGCCACCCTACACCATAGTGGACTTCTTTATAATAATTCCATTCAATATTGCCTTAGAAGTAGATTTAAAATAATGAGAGAAATTAGTTTGGATGCCTCGAAACTGTAAATCTTTTGCCACCAACAGCATCTCTGCCTGTTGGGCATCCATTTGATATACTGGAGTTGGTTAAGCAACCAGCAGGCCATAGGTAGTACTGCCACTCTGCCAGTGGTGGGAGCAAAGCGAGGCCCTACAACACCAACTTGGTGATGTAATTTCCTTGGATCTGGAACTCATTTTGCCTGTTTCATCTCATCAACTGAAGCATTTCAGACTACAAGTGGTCACTGTTTCCACAACTTAAAAGAAAGTTGTTTCACGAAAGTTCAAGTAAACAAACTGTTAAGCAGTTTCACTAACATGGCATGAGAACAAAACTCTTGTTTTCAAACTCCCATGTCTCATTCTATTTCAATTTTTAATGAATCATAAATGAAAAAAAGATCAAATAAAAGGATAAAGCAAAGACAATTGGAACAAAAATATAATAGGGGTAAAACCAGCTATACACTTCATATATGACAGAATTTTCTTTCATTATTCTTGGAAAATGTAGGAGACAACTTTAAATTTTGCTACTACTATAAGGGTTGTACTTTCATACATCTCCTAAATGAAGCATTAGGGAAATCCAGGCTACCACAGAATGTTATTAATAAAAAGCTGTTAAATTAAATTTTAAGCAATGATCTCATTCTAGTTCAACAAGCTGAGCTCTCCTTTCTGCAGCTCTCTTCCTTACAAATATCCCCCATCTCAATGCAGCTTTAAGCTTAAGCCATCCAACAACAGCCTTCCCTGAGCCTCTGCTGAGATCCTGCCTGTATATCTGATCCATTTGAGGCTCATATTGAATTCCATAAGAATAACAAGCTTCATGAGAATGATCATAACCTGGTGTCATTCCCATACTTAATGTTTTTAGCATTCTTTGCATATCATCATTCTCTAACATCTCTGAACTCCTAACTCGGATTTCATCAGCCAAAAAGTCTTCCAATCCGTTCCCATTCCTTGGCCTTGACCAGTCTCCTGGAAAATAAGAACCACCAACTGCCGCATTATCAACTGACATGTGATCATAGCTGCCAGATAACGCTGCTTGTGGATTATTTAGTGTCATCAATGTAGTCTGCTCAGACCTCACAAATGGAAATTCAATCAACTGAGTGACGGGAGGGTGGTGGTGGTGGTTTCCAGATTGGCATTGTGTAGTTGGCTCAAAGGATATGTACTGTTGTCTGTTCTGAACCATTGAAATACGAAGATTTGTGTCACTGTCATAGTCATTGGAAACTGTTGGCGCAGCTGATGATTTTATTGCCTTTGTATTATTAGTCAGCGACTTCAGGACTTTGCCATCATATTCTACAACTTGATGCCAATTGTCGTATGCTCTCTTCACCAAGGAATCAACAGATATCTGTAGGCATTTACATGCTCATGTAAGTAACCATTCAGGAAGTGGTTTATCCGCCAAGGGTGTGCATATGCATGCAGTTACGCTAATATAACATTGAAAAAAATTTGCAAAATAGTGTGAGATTATAACACCTTCATTATTTCTCAACACTGACCTTCTGACTGTGGTTAAGCGTTTCCAAAGAGACAAACTGCCCATCATCAATGAGGCCTATAAGCTCATAAATATTATTGAAGACAACACCAGTATTGTGAGTACCATCTGTGTAGTAAACATAAAGCTTCCCCCCCAAGACACACGTCTTAGCATGCTCCACTGTGTTCTCCCACAGCCTGTTGGACATTCCACTCCCAAGAATCTATAGTTTGAAACAAAAGTAAGATTCAGAAAATGAAGAACAATAATTAATTGAAAGAGTTTGGAATAAAAGAAGAAACAATTTCCATGACCGTGAATAAGGGAATAAACCAAAATCTGCAGAAAAAATTTCTTACATTTCTTAATTTCTGTGGTTCTCTAACAAGAATTCGGAGAAAATCTTCAACGGTTGCAATACCAGCCTTTATCAACTTTTTGTGCAGTGCTCCATCTTTTGCTATTCTATCCAATCTCCAGACTTCATCATGCAAGGCAGGTGGGTAATGTTTCTTGTACACTGCAAAACATGGAAATAATTTTGACTAAACAACTTTGAGTAAGACAGGCTTAGCAGGAATCAACTAGAGAAAAGAAAGTAAAAACAGAAGAAACTTTTTAAATTATTTACTGTATTTGCTCATTCTGCCCATAACCCAATAATGACGCATTCAATCACAAAAGATAATATGGCCTGAAAAATTGCAATGTAAACTACAAGACATTATTACAATCAGAAATGTTCTGTTTTCCTTAATCCCTAACAATAGTGGCTTTGTTTGTTTTTATGGTTCATAACAGCAGTAACCTGCAATATGTTATCTATAATGACACCAAATGACAGCAGACGCTAGCAATGTGTTTCCAGAAACTCATATGTGCAATATGTAATTGTAAATACTGTAAAAAATGCTATGACCAGAAACGCTTATCTGCAATATGTAATTGTAAATACTGTAAAAAATGCTATGAATGCACATTAGATTTGCACCCTATACCCCTTCCATTTGAAAACTGTAGTCCCCTTTCCTGATTAGTAGATTTAAAGCATGATGTTAGTAGGAATTTTCATACCAGTAATAAAGGAAAAGAGTTATAAGAGAAAACTCACATTCTCCCCTATGATCTTTGACAGCAAAAGATTCCGTTTTAGCCTCACGAACACGAATCCCCTCACAATATCCAGGGGCAACCTTGACACCAAGCCTGAACTTTCTGCTCCTTATCCAGCTAGAGTTGTCGGTGAAAGTAAGATCTCCTGCCGTTCCTACTCCTTCCTTGAGAGTCACCTGCAAATCCCCAGTCAGAATTGGTCTTTTTCCCTCACGCTCCTTAACTTCATGGCTTTCATAGTGCTCTTTTGTCCAATCATCATCCTCTGCCTCATTGAAGTCACCTTCAAGCACCACAACATTCAGCTTGGCAGATGATTCTGGTCCAGTTTGGACAACAGTTCCTGTGTTCATGTCTAACAAGACAACATGGATAGCTGCTCCTTGATCTCCCTCAACTTTTCCGCCTGTAAAAAGGTGAGGCGGCATACTTGTTTTGAAATGAAGTTGCAAATTTTTTTCTCCTGGCCCTTTGATTCTTGGGGGTGGAGACCTGTCAAAGGTAAAGATATATCAGTGAGCTAACAGAACTGAAAATTGCCTTTCATCAAGATGTAGTCCCATCAGAAAGCAAAATGTCATGTTACTAGAATTCTATTTTACAGGTGGTCACCAAATGTAAATCTTTAGTGTCTTAACGCTAAAGTAGAACGAGACAGACCTAGTAGCCAGTGTAGCATGACCAAACTTTGTCAAGGCACGCTCCACTTCTTCGCTGACCTGATAAATATGGAATTCACAATAGTCAATAGACAGCAAAACTATATTACTGGGCAACTTAAAAGTTCCATTAATATATAAAGGCAATCAACAAAGTGGCATATGCTGTGTATCATCAAGCATCCTACAAGAGAATGATCAAACAACTATTTCCTGCAAATTTTCATCCACATTTATGCAAATTCACGCATTATATACAAGTTTCTGACTCACAATTCTGCGGAGAAGAGGCTCCAAAGATGAGCAAAGTCTCTGTAAATTATCGACCTTCAATGCTTCCACAATCACACTGCATATGAATTGAAGTGTTAGTCAAAACTTGAAAGCAAAGCCTCGATTTCATTAAACCAGGCTGACATATTTGCACATCGAATTTCAATATCACTCGAATAATGGAACCAAATCAGAGGGCATCATGAATGCTTTTTGTTTGTCTTGAGTAATTCATACTAAAAATGCCATTGTCAAATGCCCAAATTTCGTCTGAGTAGTACTGCCAGGCACTTCATGTAATTGAGATCCATAAAAAAACAGATCAGCATCACCTTAAATTGCCATTTCAAAGTTGCAAAGCTTAATTTTGAAGTACATTATGTCTCAGAATCCATTATCAAATGCTATGTTGACTATATTTTTTCAAGCAACCGATCCATTTTACTTCATCAGAATCAACTTTGGTTCCTAATTACTAAATCAAAGCTCATTTCCTTTGAACTATCATAAGTTGCAAGCACTTTCAAGAGTCTAAACAAAACAAAACAGTTCTAAAACATAAACCATTACCAGAAAGCAAAAAAGATCAATAAAAAAAAAGTCATAGAACAGACCTTGCCAAAGCCGGCAATTTCGATTTCTTGGATCCAGGCATGCCTTCCGCTTCATCTTCCACACTCTGCTCATACACTCTCTTCTTGTTCCTTGAACTTTCCATTTATAGAAACTTAACTAAACACTTACTCACCCTTTCCAAATTTATACGCAAAAAAGATCCACGCATAAACAAACAACACAAAATCTTCCAAACCAAGCTTCAATATTTCAAACAACAAAACAAAACTTTTTTAAGACAATTAATGGAACTGTGATGAAACAAAAACCAATAGTGGAAGCTATGGAGATAATGTGCTGCTCAGTATTGTTTTTTTTTTTTTTTTTTTAAATTATTTTTTTAATCACAATATAATATAAAAATAAAGAATCTCGCTGCATATAAATTAATACTAAGAAAAACAACTGTGACTTGAGAGTGAGTGCATGTTGAAAGTTGAAACCGCGTTATACGATTTTCTTGTCTCGCTTGGTACGTATTGGCTGATAGTAGTTGACTCTCTCTCTCGTTTTTCATTTGGAGGAAGTCAAATGTGGTGACGGTGGTTTGGTCAATTCTTGGGGCCATCTGATAATGGATATCAACTTTTATTACTTTGGTTGGTGCAATGCCACCATAAATGACTGTTTTGGTTCTGTTTGGATGGTAGGAAGATGTGGAGGAAAATGAGAGGAAGAAAAATAGGAATATGGTGTGTTGGCCAAGTTTTTCATTACACCCAAAAATTTTCCGACACTCAAGTCAAGTATACTATGGACAAGACTTGAGAGCTCAACAACTAAAAACTTCAAAAATTCCAGTTATTATCTTTTTTTTTTTGTATTGAATAGCGACTCTATTTCATAAAAAAAAAAAATGTGGATTAAAAGGCATGACACATCAAATTCGGCAAAGATAATTTGGGATAAAATTTATCAAAGAAAGATAATACTACAAATGGAGAACAACAAAGAGGAAGAGAATACAAGAAGCAAGAGATGGCAACTCTCCCTTCACACACAGGACAACTAAAGCAATTTTTTTGCTTGCTTGCCTGCTCGCATGGAATATTTAGTGTTGAACAATTCACTAATCTGAGCACAGAAATTTCGGATAAATTATACATAACTATTCTCCTTCCCATCCCATTTGACGGGCTCGCCGCTCCCACAAGGAAGTTACTTTCCTCTCTTTGATCAGCAAGGCCTCAGCCCGCTCTCTCGCCCCTTCACAGGTTTCTGTCGCGGCGTTGCATTTTTCTGCTTCCTTTTGGTACTGGGAAGCCGCCCTTTTTGCCTCGCCAAATGTGACGTTCACATGGCGCATGTGCTCCTCAGCAACAGCTGCTTGCAGCTTCAACTCTTCTGTCAGAAGATCAACAAACTGCTTCTCCATCTCCTGCTTGACGTCAGGGTCATTGCTTCCACAATCTGTATTATCACCATAATTGGAGGCACAGTTTCAGAACATCACTTCAATAACAAGAGAAACTACGAGCCGAGAAACTGGGCAATCAAGAAATAGAAATGAGACTTATACAATGACTTTAAGTGAAACGGTAAGAAGAATTGAATGAAAGAGAAACCATAAACTAAAATGCTCCAATCAAAGGGCCATTAGCAAAGGAATGAAGACTATACAAATCTACTTTACCCAGCAGACTGCTCTCAAGATCAAATGCCCAAACATTCAGAAAGTTGAGGCCATATCAGATGTAATATAACCAGCTAATAACGAATGCATGCATATATCAGTCTTATAATACGCTAAAGTATGAGATCAAACATTAAAAAAAAAAAAAACCACATTGAGAATATAAAGACGAATCAAACTAGTATAAAGGCATAAACCCAGGAAGTACTTCACCAAGGATAAGCTAGTAGATTGAACTCTAACCTGTGACAGAGAGATTGGCTAACCCTGCAAAAGAAACACCAAAAGCCAAAAGGTGACATCAGCATCCAGAAGAAATTGAAAAATTTTAATTGCACAAAAAAATAAACAGTCCACTCGCAAAACAAGGCCTAAATAACAATAGTTAGGCAGTCAGCTTGCAGATATCAACAGGAAGAAAGCTACTGCCTTTGTAATAAAATTAAAAGTTCAGCGGCATTTCTTCTTAAACACTAGTATCAAAAGAATATACACAGCAATAATGAAAAATTCTACTATACAACAGTGGTACCAAGTCACTGATGCAACAACCCAATCATGCCTTGCCACGCGTGCTAAATAGAAAAAAACAACTAAATAATTGGTAATTTTCTTTAATACAACTCCTATGTGTGACAGAATTACCAGTTGATGATACTACATCACCCATACAACAGGGGTACCAAACCAGCAATACAATGCTTGCCAATTGCCAAACAAATGGGTTTATTCATATCCAGTAATGAAAAGGTGTATAACGATAAATTTTCTTTTAGAAAATCTTTCTTTGATCCTAATCATAATTCTCAAAAACTTCAGAATGCTTGTCCTTTGGTGGTTTTGGGGGTGATTAATTGGTGAATTAATTGAGTTTTTTGAGCAGGTATAATGCTGAAGTGTACAACAAAACATATCTTAGGTTTCAATTCTAATTAAAACATAATGAAACTAAAATATTAAGATAAACCCCAACCAAGATTAAATTGATCATGACCACTCCAATACCAAAATCAGCTTACTTAGATTCCAATATCAACAACAACAGAAGATTGAAGCATCATTTTGATGAAATGCATCAGGGGAAAAAAGATTGCGAAAGTTAATTTAAAATTATTGAATAACCACATCCCCAGTAATCAAGGACAAATGGAGCCCAGACCAAGAATTATCAATAACAGCATATCAGAATTTCAAAATTGATCCCTTAATTGTAGCATAATAAACATATAATCAAAGGAAAAAAAATCCAACTTGAATTAGATTTTCCTGATACTATTCAAAATTATTTCATTATACATGAAGCTCAGACTTTTAGATTAGCAAAAACAGTAGATGAAACATCAAATTAATGAAATGGGTACCCAAATATTTACTCTGATCAGCATTTATCCAAGTAAAATCAGAACTTGACAACAACCCAGAAGCCAGATTCCCAATATGAGCTATAAAACAGATCAATCTCTCAATAAGATGAAATGTTACTACCCAAATTCACTATAATCAACAGACAATCAATCAAAATCAGAACTTGACAACAACCCACAAACAGAAACCATCACAACAAAAACCTGCCGGCCAAAATGAGCTATAAGAACAGATCAAAATCACAAATTGCTGAAATGTGTACTCCTCAAATTCACTCTAATCAACATACAATCAATCAAAATCAAAATCAAAACTTGACAACAAGAAACCATCAAAACGAAAACTTACCAGGAGCAATCTTGAGAAGAGAAAGAGGAGGAGGACAATCACAAGTACAAGAGGGACAAGAAGATTTGTGGTCGCCTAAACTAATACCCTTCTTAAATCTCCAAAACAAAGCAGGTCCACACACAGCTAAAGCTGAAACTACAGCAAATATTATAAGACAGCACCTCACACAAGTGCCTGCTCTCCTTGACATCTCTCTTGTTTGTATGTTTTGCGTTTGAGATGCTATAGTAATACACAGTTGAGATCTAATGTGAATTGATGATTTGATGGGTCTTTTAGAATGAATTATATGTGAAAAGTTTTCACCTTTCTTTTTTTTATGCAAAAAAGTTAGCTGATTTCGAGTATTTAGTTACCGGACAGTTACTACATAACCTTGTTCACTTCAGCCGTGTCGGTCCTCTACAGTCTTCACTATGCGTCACATCTCTCTTTACTTTGTGATGATAGAGGAAATTTTCGTTTGTTTTAGTTGGGGTCGGTAATGGGCTCGGTCGGATCAAGTTTTAATCAAGTATTAGTTTTATTTCATAAAATATATTAAATCTCAAATTTTCAAAAATTATGTCTATTTATGAGAGGGTTAGAGCGTCTGGTCCGTTCTTAGCCCGTTTGATATGAAGTCGGACCAGGGTCAAGTCTGATCCTAAATTTTTAAAAAATTATTAATTAAATAATAGTATTTAAAAAAAATAATTAACAATAAATGAATTTTTCAAAAATTTATACCATGTAAAATACATTATAAGTTTTAAATATTAAAAAAAAAAACTAAGAAAGTAACAAGTAATACTAATATAATTTAAACAAGCTTAAAAAACAATAATAAATCATAAAACACTACGCCAGTACATTGAACAATATTAATAATAAATAATTCTAAATTGCAAACATATAATTCTACAAAAATATATATTTTTTTTATTGTAAACATATAATCCTACAAATATATATATATATATATATATATATATATATATATTTTAAAATATGTAATAAAAGTTAGGTTTCAAGACTTTTATTTTAAAAATATTTATCTGGCCATTTAATTAAAAGAGTTCATTATTTAAGACCTTGGCCCCAACCATTTTCTTAAGGGCAGGACTAAAACCTTATGGGTCCGGGTCTAATTGTCAAGTATAGTCTTATATTGACAAAGTTACAAATGAAAGCGTTCACTTGTCCTAAAAGGGCGTGGTTTGGTAGTGTAGTGACTAGTGACCCTCCAGGTTGGGCTCGAATATAAGAGATGCATTTCTTGTAAAAATTTGAGACAGTCGGGATTTTATTTGTTACATTTAAATCTGAATCGAATGATTTGACAACAAATTTTTTTTAACTATTTCCAAATTTTTTTTTTTTACTTTTCTTCTCATATATATTATTAATATTGTTTAAGTTTATGTGTGTAGTAGTAGAACTATCTAGCGGTAGTTCAAAAAAAAAAACACATTGATACATTATGAGCAATATAATTATTTGTTTGGACAAATTTAATTAGGAGCATCAAATAGAGACTGAAGGGTAAATTAAGTGATTTTGATCAGTTTAACTGTTTAAGACCAAGCCTAAATATTAATTAAAATGGTTTTCAATGAATTGAGCTATTATTTAATTACATGAATGATTATAATTAATACAGCTTTGGACTTTTAATGGAGTACGTAGCATGCATGGGTTAAACTTAATTAGCTGTTTTATAGTGTTAGATAATGAAAGAAAGTCTTGAATTCACTCTATATGAATTTACAATGGTAAAGGCCTATATATATAGGCTACATAGAAAACCAAAATAGAAAAGGAATCATATTGCTATGAACAATAATAATGAATATAGGAAATCTTCATCTAATAGGGAAATATAATAAAATCATAAATCCTAATGGTAATATGAATTCTATTTTAGATATTGATTCCATATTCCTTAACACCCCCCCTCAAACTCAAGCTGGTAACGAAGGAGTAACTTGAGGTTGCATCTTGAAATCGGAGAGCGGAGTTCTGAAACTTGGAAATCTTGAAATTTGGAGGCTGGAAACCTTGAGATAATGGATGAGCTTTAACCTACGAAGCTCGAAGGGGGAGCCGAAGCCCAAAATGATGCCGAAGCAGGAGAGCTTTAACCTACGAAGCCCGAAGGGAGAGCCGAAGCCCAAGAGGAAGCCGGAGCCGGAGAGCTTTAACCTACGAAGCCCGAAGGGGGAGCCGAAGCCCAAAATGATGCCGAAGCAGGAGAGCTTTAACCTACGAAGCCCGAAGGGGGAGCCGAAGCCCAAGAGGATGCCGAAGCCGGATAGCTTTAACCTACGAAGCCCGAAGGGGGAGCCGAAGCCCAAAATGATGCCGAAGCAGGAGAGCTTTAACCTACAAAGCCCGAAGGGGGAGCCGAAGCCCAGAGGATGCCGAAGCAGGAGAGCTTTAACCTACGAAGCCCGAAGGGGGAGCCGAAGCCCAAGAGGATGCCGAAGCAGGAGAGCTTTAACCTACGAAGCCCGAAGGGGGAGCCGAAGCCCAAGAGGATGCCGAAGCCGGAGAGCTTTAACCTACGAAGCTCGAAGGGGGAGCCGAAGCCCAAGAGGATGCTGAAGCAGGAGAGCTTTAACCTACGAAGCCCGAAAGGGGAGCCGAAGCCCAAAATGATGCCGAAGCAGGAGAGCTTTAACCTACAAAGCCCGAAGGGGGAGCCGAAGCCCAAGAGGATGCCGAAGCTGGAGAGATTTAACCTATGAAGCCCGAATGGGGATCCGAAGCCCAAAATGATAGAGAGCTTTAACCTACGAAGCTCGAAGGGGGAGCCGAAGCCCAAAATGATGCCGAAGCAGGAGAGCTTTAACCTACGAAGCCCGAAGGGGGAGCCGAAGCCCAAGAGTGCCGAAGCCAGAGAGGGAGCGAAATCCCGAAAGAGAGCCGAAGCCCGAGAGGGAGCGAAATCCCGAAATAAAGCCGAAGCCGAAAAAGTGAGCGAAATCCCGAAAAAGAGCCGAAGCCCGAGAGTGCCGAAGCCAGAGAGTGAGCGAAATCCCGAAAGAGAGCCGAAGCCTGAAAAGAGCAGGCCCATAGCACACTTGTGAAGGGGTGGTGCAAATGGGTGGCGCATAGGAAAAGCAATGTGATGGTTGGCAACGGGGGGCGCGTGAGGGTCACACAATTATGGTAGCCGTGATCCCCCACGCGCCGATGAAATTCATATAGAGTGAATTCAAGACTTTCTTTCATTATCTAACATGGTATCAGACACTAGGTTCTCATTTTTCTAGTTTCACTCTCTCTGATTCTCATCGGCGCGTGGGGGATCACGGCTACCATAATTGCATGACCCTCACGCGCCCCCCGTTGCCAACCATCACATTGCTTTTCCTATACGCCACCCATTCGCACCACCCCTTCACAAGTGTGCTATGGGTCTGCTCCTTTCAGGTTTCGCCTCTTTTTAAGATTTTGTTTCCGCTTTCTATTGGGATTTCACTCACTTTTTCGGACTTCGGCTTTCTTTCGGGATTTCTCTCCCTCTTCGGCTTCGGCTCTCTTTCGGGATCTCGCTCCCTCTTTGGCTTCGGTTCTCTCGGGCTTCGGCTCTCTTTCGGGATTTCGCTCCCTTTTCGGCTTCGGCACTCTCGGGCTTCGGCTCTCTTTCGGGATTTCGCTCCCTTTTTGGCTTCGGCATTCTCTTGGGCTTCGACTCCCTTTTCAGCTTCGGCTTTATTTCGGGATTTCACTCCCTCTCCGGCTTCGGCATCCTCTTGGGCTTCGGCTCCCCCTTCGGGCTTCGTAGGTTAAAGCTCTCCTGCTTCGGCATCATTTTGGGCTTCGGCTCCCCCTTCGGGCTTCGTAGGTTAAAGCTCTCCGGCTTCGGCATCCTCTTGGGCTTCGGCTCCCCCTTCGGGCTTCGTAGGTTAAAGCTCTCCTGCTTCGGCATCATTTTGGGCTTCGGCTCCCCCTTCGGGCTTCGTAGGTTAAAGCTCTCCGGCTCCGGCTTCCTCTTGGGCTTCGGCTCCCCCTTCGGGCTTCGTAGGTAAAGCTCTCCTGCTTCGGCATCATTTTGGACTTCGGCTCCCCCCTTCGAGCTTCGTAGGTTAAAGCTCATCCATTATCTCAAGGTTTCCAGCCTCCAAGTTTCAAGATTTCCAAGTTTCAGAACTCCGCTCTCCGATTTCAAGATGCAACCTCAAGCTTACTCCTTCGTTACCAGCTTGAGTTTGAGGGGGGGTGTTAAGGAATATGGAATCAATATCTAAATTAGAATTCCTATTACCATTAGGATTTATGGTTTTATTATATTTCTCTATTAGATGAAGATTTCCTATATTCATTATTATTGTTCATAGCTATAGGATTCCTTTTCTATTTTGGTTTTCTATGTAGCCTATATATATAGGCCTTTACCATTGTAAATTCATTTATAGTGAATTCAAGACTTCCTTTCATCATCTAACAATTAGAAACAAATATTTATGTTTGTCATGTAAGAAATGTATTTCGTTTTTTAATGTTTTAACTGTTTTATAATGTGCAAGTGTTTATACACTTTTATTAAATTTATCTTTTTTAAGTTGACGTTAAGAATATATGATCAAATAATGCAAATTCTTTCTTTTTCCCCCACATTGCTCATCATTATTTTCTGATAAAGATCTGTATATTTTTTTTTATTACTCTTAAGTTTCTACTAATTTTAAAATGTTAAAAAAATGATTTTTCATAATAAAAAAAGGAAAGTTTATATATGATCTTTTGTTGATAATGTTAACACACACAGAATTAGAAAATTACCTCAGTTTCTTGTTCAAGATTATTTGCATAAGATATATGGTTGTAGAAATCTCTAGTATCCTTAATTCAATTGTCTCCTTCATGAGTATGAGCCTGTAATGAACCCTAATTTTCCTCATAAAAGATGAAACTTTTAGAACACCCTACATCTTTTTCTTTTGCCAAGAAAAATCTCAAGCAAATTAAGCTTATGAATGCTAATGCTTTATATAGGACACCAATCAGGATTTGAGTTTGATTATATATATATGATTGAGGTAGCAAATGAACTACGTACTGACCCATGCAATATTATGCATGAGCTTAATTTCTTGCTTCAACTTAAAAGTCTGTCAATCATCTCATATATATATATTACATACTATATATTAAGGAATATGGAATCAATATCTAAAATAGAATTTCTATTACCATTAGAATTTATGGTTTTATTATATTTCCCTATTAGATGAAGATTTCCTATATTCATTATTATTGTTCATAGCAATATGATTCCTTTTCTATTTTGGTTTTCTATGTAGCCTATATATATAGGCCTTTACCATTGTAAATTCATATAGAGTGAATTCAAGATTTTCTTTCATTATCTAACATGGTATCAGACATCAGGTTCTCCTTTTTCTAGTTTCACTCTCTCTGATTCTCATCGGCGTGTGGGGGATCACGGCTACCATAATTGTGTGACCCTCACGCGCCCCCCGTTGCCAACCATCACATTGCTTTTCCTATGCGCCACCCATTTGCACCACCCCTTCACAAGTGTGCTATGGGCCTGCTCTTTTCAGGCTTCAGCTCTCTTTCGGGATTTCGCTCACTCTCTGGCTTCGGCACTCTCGGGCTTCGGCTCTTTTTCGGGATTTCGTTCACTTTTTCGGCTTCGGCTTTATTTCGGGATTTCGCTCCCTCTCGGGCTTCGGCTCTCTTTCGGGATTTCGCTCCCTCTCTGGCTTCGGCACTCTTGGGCTTCGGCTCCCCCTTCGGGCTTCGTAGGTTAAAGCTCTCATGCTTCGGCATCATTTTGGGCTTCGGCTCCCCCTTCGAGCTTCGTAGGTTAAAGCTCTCTATCATTTTGGGCTTCGGCTCCCCCTTCGGGCTTCGTAGGTTAAAGCTCTCTATGAATATAGGAAATCTTCATCTAATAGGGAAATATAATAAAACCATAAATCCTAATGGTAATAGGAATTCTATTTTAGATATTGATTCCATATTCCTTAACACTAATGTTTTTGTGCGTTTTTATATACACTATCATGTACATGAATCTTTTTTTTTTTGTTTTTTTAATTATTCCATCAATCATTGAGGTCTCTGTTACAATTGTGAAATCAAGAGACTTGAGGGGCTTTTCTGCTATATCTTAATCAAACAAATGGGGGACAATTACACAAACTAAAAGAGATGAAATTATGAATATATATATATATATATATATATATATATATATATGGATGTGTATATAACTAGAAGAAAGATTTTCAGCCTCATCTTTTGTTTTGAATGGCAATTTGTACATCCGGCCAACGGTTTGGTTCAGTTTCAGAATCTAATTGAACCGTCTGGTTCACGGTTTCAAGACACTAGAACCGTAATCGAACCGATTCGGTTATGATTCTAACTTTTTTGGAGCTGGATTGAACTGGCAAAACCAGTTCGATCATTTATTTTTTGAAAAAAAAAAAACAAGAAAAAATGTGATTTGGATCCGGTTTCATCCAGAACCAAACCTTAAGTTTACGATTTCAAATTATGTGGAACCCATTTTGGTTCAGTTCCAACTTCGGAATTGAAACAGGATAAAATCGTAACCTTATGATTCCATCTGATTTGATTTCGATTCCGAACCAAAACCTCGGCCGAGATTGTGAATACTCTAGGACAATGCCTAGTCATGTACATATCCATACTCCACTTAACGCATTCTAATCCATGTTTATTTTGTTATGATTCAACATTGAATTTATTTTGACATATCTTTTTATAAATGTGACATTTCATCTCATTTACATATCACATTCTTATAAAATAAAGTATGATGTTTCATATTATAAGTATAAGAAAATAAAATAAAAAATAAAATTCGTATGATACATAAAAGAGCTCAATTAAATGCTCTAACTATAGATATTTAACATTTTATGTCCAAATTAACAAGAGGTTAATCTTTATAAGGATATTAATATCAGAAAAAATAGGGGGAGAATACTGCAAAAATGAAAAGCAAGATATTTATTCCACATTGAGTTTTACATCTTGAAATTCAAAGAGATATTCAAATCTCACAATTCTTTAAAAAATAAAATAAAAATAGGTATGTACTTGCTCTGAGAATGACATTAAACGGAGCATTAACTCATCTAAATCTGGTAACAAAAATCAATTAATATGAACATAGGACTGAAATGGACCCATTTGGATTCTCCTTTCCATCTTTCTTCGCACTTTCTGTTTTTCCTCAAGATGATAACTTGAGTTTGAGATTGACAGGTTTTGGTTGCTCTCGGATTTGCTTCTTCACCAAGTTAATATTTTTCCCCGAGTCCCAAGGATGCAAAAATAATGCTACTATTCAAAAATGAAATCAAACATGTCGATCGGATATGTAGCATTTTTGTCAAATGCCTATTTTATCCATTCACACTTCATAATGTAAGGCCATTATCCCTCCACGTAACCCCCAGAATCTCTATATACCTTATCAAAAACCAACTTTAAATAACAAGTAACAACCCATTTGAGATAAACAAAAACTCTGATAAACCCCGATATCTTTGAAAAGATTAAAACTTTGTCACAGAAAATGGCCACCAAAAAAGAGATGGAAGTGGTGAAGGGTCTTGATATAAAGCGTTACATGGGGAGATGGTATGAGATAGCTTCATTTCCTTCAAGGTTTCAGCCCAAGAATGGAGTGGACACAAGGGCAATTTACACTTTGAATGAAGATGGGACTGTACATGTGTTGAATGAGACATGGAATGATGGCAAAAGAGGATATATTGAAGGCACTGCATATAAGGCTGATCCTAATAGTGATGAGGCCAAGCTTAAGGTTAAGTTTTATGTGCCTCCTTTTTTGCCCATTATTCCTGTTGTTGGTGACTACTGGGTTTTGTATATTGATGAAGATTATCAGTATGCTTTGATTGGTCAGCCTAGCAGAAGATATCTCTGGGTATGTCCCTTTGATCCTTATCAATTCTTTATTAAAAGGATTCGGCATATTGATCATGGTTTTCGAAATGGGTTTGTGTCTTTTAACCTTTTTAGTTGCACAATTTCATTTTAAAGGAGCATTCTTTATTCTAAAGTTGAAATTTTGATGCTAAGGCTTAAACTTCTTTGCATTTAGCACACTTTTTTCTGTTCTACTTCCTCAAATTTATGCTATTCTTTGTTCAAACGCTAATTTTTTTTTATTGGTTATTGTTATGGTGGTGTGTTTTGAAGATTTTATGCAGGCAGCCCCATATGGATGAAGAGATCTACAATCGTCTAGTGGAGAAGGCAGTAAGTGAAGGCTATGATGTGAGCAAATTGCACAAGACACCACAGAGTGATAACCCACCAGAGGCAGAAGAGGGCACCAATGACACCAAAGGCATATGGTGGTTCAAATCCATCTTTGGCAAATAGGAAACTTAAGCACAGTATAAGTTGGGTTCAATGGCTCTATATGAATTAGTTGTTTTCAATCCCTCTGATAATAGTAGTTATAATCTGGGTTTTCAACTACTTATGGAGCCTGTGTTACTGTGATTCATGAGTGTTTCATAATCACAGTATTGTAATCTTATGTTACTTTCCTTCGGGGTTTCGTGTTTTGTTTTGTAACGACTGTGTTTTTGTGTGTGAAGTTTGAGCCATGGACAATTGATTGAAAATTACAGTAGTGATAGTTATATATTATGAAGCTTTTGCTTGGAATCCAAGGATCAAACGGTGGTAGGTGGTCCACTTTGGACCGTAATAACCTTATCTTTACTTCTCTGTTCCCTATATTATGAAGCTTTCGCTTGCAATCTTTACTTCTCTGTTCCCTTGTCACGTTCATTGTCTCTTGTGGAAGCAAAGTAGAATGTTTGTATTATGCGATGTGAACCAATCACTGTATCTTGATATTCGAAGGCACATAATTATCCATAATTTCTAAAAATCTTTGGAAAGATTAAATCGGGACTCCAAACTTGATCCGATTGGAATTTTTATATGTTCGGGGATTTTTTTTATGCTATTGAATATTGATTAATCGACTTGTGAAAAATAATCTCTGTTTGGTGATATCTTCCAAGGAACAAGCAAACATAATGTATATGTTTAATCAGAACAAAAGAATCACAATTTTTATCAACAGGAAGCGTAAAGTACACTACAATTAGAAATATCTTAAGCCAACATTTGTTTTCTTATCTTTCTGAGATGAAAAACCACAATTCTTCCAACCAAACAACTGAAATATGATATAAACATATTATAATCACCGTTTCTGTCACCCACAAGGCTTCAACAATACAAGAAAGGAGTGACTTGCCTCAAATGCTCTTACAGTTACAGTATGGTACAACATTGGTTAGTTTTCTTGGCCTGCTTGTAGAACATCTGTTTCAACAACAATAATAAGATGTGTAAGGGTTCCAAAACAGGATAGATAGACACTAACTGAACTCGGGTTTGGTTTAGTAGACGGAGAGAACATAACTGTATCAACATATTAAATATCTGAAAATACATTAGCCACCAAAAATAAAATGAAAGTGTAACTTCACCTTCATAAACAATGAAATTGACATGAGAATATAACAATATTCAACAAATCAAACTTTATATTAAAAGTAATTTAACAGTCCCAAATGAAGCATAAACATTCAAAGAAAAATGTCAAATTTGTCCATAGAACTCAAATGACTAATTTTCTTGGTTCAATCTGAAGGTACATAGGCACTGCAGTCAACAAAAACAAAGCTATTTGGAGATGGATGACCCTATAGCAGGTATAAAGTTGTCAGAAATTAAACCCAGCTCTAAGAAAAAAAAAGTATATCAAGGGGAAAATGAATTCATTAACTACTCTCTGTTAGTCAACTAGTTAAAAAGATAAGTAATAGCCGTTATTGCACAATAATACCAGGGTCCTAAATGCCCCACACACACACACACCTGTTTCATTCAATAGACTCATAGCAAAACACTAACATTAATGAGATGATCCAACAACCTCTCAAAACTCATAATGCCTTTGACACATATTTGTCAACAATAACCAAGCCACTAAACAACAAATCAACAGACTAGCATAAGTACATGCTCTCAAAGGAGATAGCATGCAAGTCCATGCACATATGAGATGCTACAAATGCATATTCGCCTATGAATAAAAGAAATGTAAAATTCTTGTTTGAGTACCTGCGAGGCTGCACTCAGATCTGAACTCTTTTCGACTAAACTGTCCAGCTTCTCACCTCGTGCAAGTACACTATCAATA
>SKCR01018912.1:0-52036 GCA_019454045.1 Zanthoxylum bungeanum
GTAAGGATGAGAATCACAATTAACTGAGGAAAACTTGAGATGTTCTAATTATTATATAGGTTAAAAAAAATGACAAATGCCAAAAACAATGTAAAATATATAATAAAGCTCGGTGAGAACTTCCAAACTCTGGATTGTTAAATTTAAATGTAGCTTTTGCCATAAATAAACATCAGTCTAATTTTTCCATGTGCTCAGTGGCTATCACATCATACATTGCTCAACAAACCAAATTTTCTTCTTTCCAAACCATAAAATATCATGATAAAAGCTTCTCACCAGCCCAACACCATTTTTCCATCTCAATCATTTACGAAAAACAAATCATATATTGCTTATTACACAAAGACATCACATGAAAAAATAAGACAACAGATACATCCTGATTTTAAAAGGTAACAGTAAAAGCAACATAAAGAGCACATACTACATTTAAGAATCCATTACAATCCATTTATCTTACAAAGTGATAATAAAGCACAAAACAGCAAACTACTTGAGAACTCCAACAAACATGAAAATAAGTTTTTCGGGGGAAAAAAAAGTCAAAACCATTATGTGTACTGCTGACTTGCCAATAATTCAATCATGAAGCCAACATCAACCTGAGATTAACCACATAGTTCTCTTGTTTAATTATTTCTTTCGTTCTGTATCATATGGTTAAATTCTAGGATACATAATACATTCAATCAAATAAATATGGGATGACGTTTTTGCTTCTCGCGTAAAATGACAACCTCTCCTAATCTCTCTACCACCGAGGGCATCAACTTACACTTCGTTTATACCAGACAACATGAGCATCCAGCAGATAAAAGCCTAAATATCCATCAAATCAACAAACCTTTCTAGTAGGACCTGGAAGTATTAAACAAAATACTCGATCACACTTTCTTACGAAGTATCGAATGGAATGTACCTAATATCAAGCGCTTGTGACAATTATTCACTTTCTGCTGCCATTGATTATCATTAAATAAAAGTCAAATCCATTTACTCTCATCCTAACAAGTGTTTATAACGCTACCCCATTACCTAGACTTTAGCGCGAGTCCAGTAAAAGAAAATGGACCATTATTGTTTCAAATCCAGCAACACCATAACCTAGAGGTTTTTCCCACATAACAAGTGGATTAATTTAGCATATATATTCTTATTTCCGTAGACAATATGAAATTTGATTACATTCACACCTTAGCTTAAAATTCATACTTCAAACAACTGGTCCAAGCTCATAATGCCCTCTGTCACATTTCAATTTGCTTAAAAACCTAAACTTTAACAAAACAATTCTACTAAATCCAACATTTTTTTCCAATTAAAATTTTTCATTACTTGATACATGCCAAGCACAAGCACAAGCATAACCGTTTTTAGCCCACAACAATTAAAAAAGAAAATAAAACAAAAATTGAAAAATAAAACTCAATTTCACAAATTATAAAAGGAATTTGCGAAATTCAGCAGATTTGGTAATGAAATAGAGAAAGAGAGCGAGTGTCTTCACCTGTAGCGCTTCGGCTACGATCTGTCTGAGAGTGCAAAAAAAATTAAAATTAAAATTTTCACGCGACGGGGGAGAGCGAGTGGCGATTGCTATTTGCCCCGATTTTTTTTTTTTTTTTGGGCTCTGTTTTAGGGTTTCGTATCTTCCAATTGTCTCGTTTCTAAATTTTGTTCTCCCACACGCCTCGCGCGTGCCGATTACCGTCGGTGACAGTTCGGTAATTTGAGTGAGTTAATGATGGAGGATTGGAAGTCCGCATATTGGCGCGTGTTGATAGCCTTGCTGGCATCCACGTCGGAATTAATTTTAATTTTCGGTTTTTTCGTTTTAAATGGCTTCACACACGGCTGCTGTTAGTTCAACGCAATCATGCTCCTATTTTTTTTTTTTAAATATTAAATAAAAAATGCACTATTATATAGTTGAGATGCATTTTTTTGGTTGGTTCGGGTCACTGCAGGTCATCATTTCCAGATGAGCTGAATCAAGATTTAAATATTATAGGAGCTGGCTAATCTAACGAGCTGAATCAAGATTTAAAAAGATTGTTACAAATGTTATAAAGATTTAAATGTTATAAAGATTTGACTGTTATAATCTAACCAGCTGAATCAAGATTTAAATGTTATAAGTAATCCTATCCCTAATCAAGATTTTCAAATACCGCATGTTTTGAATTAGAAGTAACCCTTATTACTACTACACTCCTGAGTCCTAACTACTCCACTAGATAGTTGGTACTAGAGATGCCAATTTTATTTGGATCCGGAAGACTCGGAAGGATCCGGGTCTTTAATATATTTTTGCGGACTTGGGTCTTGATTTAAAATACCCTTACGGATTCGGGTTCACATGATTCCGAATCCAGATACCTGGATCCGATTAATTTTTTTAAAAAATTTAAAATATATATATAATTTTGGATATTTTATGAAGTTAATTGATAATTTTTACATGGATCCGATTAATTTTAATTATATTTTAGTGAATTTTAATTTTTGTATATTTTAGTGAATTTCAATTTGTAATAATTTAGGATTTTTCATGATGTTAATTAATAAATTAATTTTTTATTTTCATACGGGTCCCGGATTCGAATCCGAGTATACCCAAACTCGAACCGGGTATACCCGAATCCGGTCAGCACCCGGACCCGGGAATTGAATTTCGAGTCTGAATTTTGCGATCTCTAGTTGATACTAGGAAATCATTTAGGAATTCTTGATATCCAAGTAATCATTTTATCAGGTAACCATTCTTATTCATGTCCAAGTAAGCCATTCAAGTAACAAAAGTAACAAACCAAACATCTACCCAACCTCTGTTATTATGTTCTTTGCTTGTTCTATCTTTCAAAACCTCAACAAGAAGACCTTTCTCAAAGCTGGAATTTTGATCAATACCCATCATTGGAGTTATCAGAAAATTTAAGAAACCGTACCTATTTCCATTAGCTTAATGTTAGATGAACATTTGATAGAATCCTATTTGTCCAAAAAGTTTTTGGGAACACCCACTCGTCATATTGAATATTTTATTAGATATTGTGATCTTTATGGTGACCACGAACCCTTTTATTTGGAAAGCGTACGGATGACCATGAGGATCTTTATTTCTTCGCAAATTGAAGCCTAAGGGTTCCAGTGCCACAAAATGGCCATTTCAGGTGCTTTGCATAGTGAAAATGCCGCTGAAGAAATAAAATAGCTAGGATCGTACCTTTAATCATAGTTGTCCAAGGAATATAAGTCTCATAATAATCTCACGAATCAAAAAAAAAATTTGTCTTCTAACCTATTCTCCTTATAACTTATTTGCAATGCAGACAAATCCTTATATCAAGCTAAAATTTAGTTAGGCTAAGGATCTTTTTTATAGTTAACTTTAACGTAACTCAAGACTCTTGAATTTTCACTTTTAAATAAGTGATCAATAATAAATCTAAATTATTCCCTCCCCCTCATGAAAGAAGTATATGAGTTGCTTCCATCCATCAAAAGGATATCATTCATATTTGTTTAACTTATAACCTCATTATTTCGTCATCCATATGAAAAGACTTTTAGGCAATGTATATGGATATGTGGGACATCTTGAGTAATTAAATTTTACACCAAGATAAAGAAACAATGGCAATAATAAGGGATTGTGAAAACGACAATCTCAAAATAAATGAAACACATGGAATTGATTATTTATTATGATGTGCCATTAGCAGAGACTGATGAAATTATGCAAGCAATGGCCATAACCATATTACAAGATGAAGGTTGTGACCAGTTTTCTGACTTGACAAATAAGAACTTTATTCAACTTTGGTATAGTCATAGATATAAATCTATATGTCTCTTTTGGATATATATTGTAACATCCCGCTGTAGATTATGGAATCGCATAATGATTTTAATAAATGATTGATTTTTTGGATGCGTGACCCAACAGTTGTTGGAGTAGTTGTGGAACCCCTATGGATGGATTGATATCCTATGAGCAGAAGTGGGTCTAACCCATGGATATCAAGTATGACTGTAATTTTAAATATTTATTGAAATACTATATTCCATTACGAGTGTATAAGAAAAAATTGGGACTGAATCGAAGTCCGAAAGCTCAAGAACGAGCGAAAAATAAATTCAACGCGCGACAGGCTATAGTGCGCGAGCTACAGTGCACGCGCACTGTAGCGCACAGGTCTGAATATTTTTTTTTAATTCATTTGCCTTTTCCTTCAGCTCACTTTCCAGTGAGCTGTAGAAATTAGAGTCTAATACCCTAATTTCTTCCGGTCTTTCTTAAACACTTAAAAAACACCAAAAAATACTTTTTAACATCAACACATGTTATACAATAAAAATCAAATTTTTTTTTTTTAAAAAAAAATATTTTTACAAAAATATAAATTTATTCTAAATACGCACTTGCGTGAATTTTGAATCCAATACCCAACCAACTTAGAATCCCAATAAGAAATATCTCGTGAACAATTTTAGGTCACCTAAAAGTGGTCAAGTGATTCTAGAATGGTAGTCATAGCTCTAAGCTTTAATTTAGAGTTCCGAACTCTAATTTTATATTTATGTCTAACATAAATATTTTAACCTAATAACAAGCATATTGTGTTTATATTTCCAAAGCATCCTAACACAATTTATTAGCTTTATTTCAACATTAAGTTATGTGATCATGCATCCAATACATAAAGGAACATAACTTAAGAGAAGTTCAAACTTACCTAGCAAGCTTGATATAAAGATCCAATATTATTCTCTTTATTGAAATGGTAGAAGAACCTCCAAGGTTTGCAAGCTTCACACCAAGATCCAATCATGATTCTAATGTTAACAAGCTTCAATTCAAGTCCAATCTTGATTTCTCCTACATGAAATATTGTAGAGACCTCACAAGTTTCTCTAAACAATTCTCTAACTTAGGCTAATTTCTATAAGAATTTACTTTTACTTAGCTTTCTCAAGCTTTTATTTTGCTTAATTAAAACATTCCTAAAGTTTGCTTTTTATAACAAAACTTAGGTAATTTTTAATTAATAAAAGTTGTAATCAACTTTTAGGTGAGCTTAATCTAATTTGTCCAAATATGTATAATTAGGTGTGACTAATCTTCATCATCTCCCACTTTGATTTAATCTAATTAGATTAAGCCAAGATTAGGTAATGGATTAGTTCAATGTTTGTCACTTTGATTTAATCCAATTAAATCAAACCAAAACCACATATTATTACATATTTACAATTATCATAATATCCTCAAATGGTATAGATAATTATAATTTTACTATTAAGCCCTTGTGTAATTATTGAGTTAATCCAATTAGGTCAAAGTAAATAATTAATGTTATCCAATAACAATTGATTATCTTAGTTGATAATTATAATATCGAATATTATCTTTTATTAAAGTTAATCGGCTACCCAAATGCTCAATAAGTACACTTCATATTGGGATTCTCTAAGTTCAGACATATTCCTCATATAAGCCTAGTTAATATGTAAGCAATTCAGCCATCTCCGAATTCGCGAAGAACATGAACGATATTTTTGAACTATACAAGTCGAGGTCATCACATATGTTTAACAATCTATCTGCCATAGGCTATCTGAGTTGTGCTTAGGAAATATAGAATGCACTGTCAAGTTTTCGAGGCGCACATCTCATGTCTACATGTCCATGATTCTTCATAACTGATGTGATCCACCCTAGGTGATCGTCTTTGACCAAAGATTTAAGAATCGTGACTTTACTCACGTGGATACTTATAAGTACACAAAATTATACTTAGAACACTACTAACTCGGCTTTATTATCATATGTTTTAATCTTAATTAGAGTTTGTTTTGTGCTTTGTTATTAGAAGCAATGGAACATGAAGAATGGAGAAATTGAACATGTTTCGGAGTCTTACGGAAGCATTGGACACACGCAGGAAGAGCATGACGCAAGACACGAAGCACCAGCGTAAAGAACAACTGGCGTCGAGGCACCTGCACACTTTCCATACATGTTGGTCGTAGCTTTGGCGCCCCAGCGCCCAAAGACTAGAGCCGCAGCGCCCCAAACACCCTAAAACCCTGATTTTTTACGTCTTTGATGCATATTATGATTCTGAGCCCTCCCTATATAAAGCCAACTTCATCCAAACCCTAAGAGGAAGAGAAACACAAGAGGAGAAACACACACAAAAAGCCACAAACACAAGATTGAGAGGGAAGAACGAAGAAATTCAAAGACAAATTTGCCATCTCTCCGATCTATTCAGGTTATCTCTCTATTCCGCATGGAGAATTAATCTCCTAGGAAAAGCTAAGGATGAACTCTTGTATTTGAATTTCTATGTTTATGTTTTTTATTCTTAAAGTACTTTTTAACGTTTAATAAAACTGATGGTTGTTATTTTTTATCATTTCATGATTTCTAAATCTAGAGACTGTGTTTTGTCAACTCCCATATAGATCCAGTCATGCTTCTTCTAAGTGTGATTTGTGAACTCAGTTGTGACTGGTAAAGTTATTTTATGTGTTGGTCTTCTACTGTAGTATTGCTTGAGAGTATATTGTCGACATTAGATGGCTCATAATGATGACTTTTGTGTGCTGTTAACATAGAGAAAATAATCATTAATTAACTTAGAATTGAATATGCGTAGAATTGAATATCCTCCGACTGTTGGTTTGGGATGTGAAACTTTCAGTTTAGTAATAACAAGAATCAATAACTAAATATATGAGTTTGATACAAGAGGGATTTCCAATGCTTTAACCATATCTCTCTACTGATATTCTTAATTACTTTTATATTGTTTTTATATTAAATTATCAATCCATTCGTTTTCTTTAATTAAGTTACTGTTAATATTTTTATTTCAGTAAATTAGTTCCTGCATCTCTCTGAGGAATCGACACCCAGCTGTAGTACGATAAAAGCAAGTATCTTTTAGGTGTAATCAGATACCTAAACCTCTTATGTTACATATACGGGCTGACTGATCCTACATTGTTTCGTACTTGATTATTGAGTGCATCGGTCCACACCCAATGAATATCTAGAGGCCAGACTATGAAAGGTTTCTGACATACATAGCATTAAAGTGTGGAGGATCTCACACAAAATCAATGATATCCTATAGTCAAAAGATTACATATGCTACTCGACTCGAAGAGATTCCTATTGACGATGGTGTGTACTTCCAACTATTACGAATCACCTGTGAGTCATTCAGTATTCGGTCCAACCAATACCCACACGTCTATACGAGTTTCCAAAACTCATGGTACATCGAGTTTAACCATTGGAACTCCAATTCCAATAGATGACATGTGTTTGTCTTCTAGGTTATAAGAATTTGACCGTATTCAAAAACCAATGATTATGAATATTTACTTTAAGAATAGTTTATAATAGTAATATTTATCCCAATGTTAGACCACTTAGTGTCTAGTATTACTGCAAGACTATTCTAAGGTCGATGTCATACTCAGCATATCTATACTCTAATACACATAATGACAATACCATTAATAAGATATGAAATGAAAATGTAGTTATTTTATTAATAAATAATAAAATGTACAATTCGAATTGGCACTCCAAGCACCAACTCCAAAAAACTCCCACTTGCTTAGTGCCAATCCGGATGATACTGTAGTCTTATCTCCTCCATATGTTCATCGAATAACTTATGAGGTAAGGCTTTTGTAAGTAGGTCTACTATGTTGTCTAGTCCTTGAACCTTCAAGACCACTATGTTTTTTACATTCAATAATCTCTCTAATTACGTAGTATTTCATTTCCACGTGCTTAGACTTGGAATGTGCCCTCTGCTCATTAGTCTGCGCAATGGCTCAGTTATTATCACAGTACAATGGGATCGAATCCGAAATACTAGGCATAACGCCAAGTTCTATGATAAAATTTCTAATCCAAACAACTTATTTAGCAGCTTCTGAAGCCGCTATAATTTCGCCTCAATGGTGGAATCAGCTGTTGAGCCTTTCTTTAAACATTGCCAACTAACTACAACACTATTAAGGGTAAATATGTATCCTTATGTAGATTTTCTATCATTTGGATTTCCCTAGAAGTCGGAGTCTGTATAACCCTTAACTTGTAGCTTCTATTCCTCACATATCAAATACGTATCCCTAGTGCCTTTAAGATATTTCAGGATATGTTTCACGATTGTCCAATGATCATTACTTAGTGCGACAAAGTTTAAGAAGGTGGCACAAATACTGAATGAGACAAAAAAATTTTGGTCACCCCGTCTGTAACATCTCGGATTTTTAGAACTGTCCCAGGAGATTCCCGGACGACTGTTTTAGTCTCGGATCATGAGGATGAGGAAGAATAAGAGTTTAAGTGAGGTAATATGAGTTGGAATAACATTTTATGAATTTTTGTCGAGTTGGAAAACGCGTGGGATCAAAAGTCGGTCACGCGATTTTCGTAAAACGCGTAAGTTTCTAGTTTGTGGACACGAACAGGGAAAATGAACTCCGATCGAGCTGATTTTTAGACCATTGAACTCGTTTTTCCGATACGAACAACTTTCGTGTTGAATACTTTTCGAGAATCGCATCAGAAGGGCTCCGAAATTTCGATATTCCAGAAGACTCTAGAACAGGGGCTATTTTGTTATTTTTCACGGGGAGTAAAATGATATTTTCCCTGCTAGTATTTAAAGCCTTGAGGTTTTCAAAAATAGCAAATATGGCAAACCTTTCTCTCTTCCCCTACCCGCACCCCTGATCGACCTTGGACGTGAAGCTCGCGCCGGCGGTGACTCCGGCCACCTTAGGCCGGTGCACCGGTACAGATCCGACCCTCCAGCGACGGCGAGTCAGATGGTGGCAGGCGACGGTAGGGAAAGCGCCGACAACGGCGACGGCGAGGAGAGACTTGGGCGTGAAATGGGTTTCGTGGATCCGGTTCATCGGGTGGTTTCACGAGCCATGCCACCCGCCAAATCGAAGCCCTCGACGAGTACTACGAGTGTGCGGAGACGGATTCGACGAACAGCAGCCGGAATCACGCAAAACGAGGAGAAAAGTGTCGGTGAATAGTAAACCCATGTCGAACGGTAGCTCCGATCGGAATTTCGTTGACACCAGCGCATTCGTATGGCCGTTGGGATTCTGAATATGGCCTCGGAATTTTGGTACGGCCTTCCGTTCAAAATCTCATATTTCAAAGTTTATCAATTTTTATTCAGATGTTTCCGGTAGTTTCCTAGTGTAACGAAATTGTATGAAATGAATTGAATATGTTTTTATATGTTAAATCGATAAATGTGGTAGAATCCAGGGAGAATCGGATGAGATATGATTGGTCCGGTAGAGTTAGCGAGTTTCCGGTAAAACGGAGTTACTCGCGCGACCGAGCGTAGTTGACCGTAATCATGGGAATAGTATAGAACTGACATTGCGAGGCTAATTAGGTAATTCTGGATTAGTTCGAAGGTTTTGAGACCCTTTCGTAGCGTTTGCGGAAACTTTTCCGCAAGATTTACCGCAAACGCGTAAAACGAGGTTCTAGGCTACCCAGTTAGTTGAAACAGTATAGAAAGCATGTATTAGAGTATTTGAAACTTAAACCGTAGAGTCGGTGAGGATTTGAGGATTTCAAGAAAATCCATAATTATAGTTGATAAGTAGAAAGTTTCGCAAATAGCGGTTCTGACAGTTGATGTGCTTTGTCTTGACAGATCGGACCCGAATCGAGGGCACTCGCGTAGCCAGGTAAGTAACTCATGCTTTGATTACTTAAGAAGTTATCGTTGTACGAAAGTAGTATTATAATAAAGTTATGTATAATTATATGCAAGAAACTAATATATATACATATAAAGATGATCGTAGAAGCAAGAAGCTAGTGATTTGGTACACAGATTTAGATAAGAGCAAGCGATTATAAGCGGAAAGATAAGTTAAAGATAAACAGAAGTATTCAGAGGTAAAGAGAAATGTACAGAGGTATGAACCGGGTTATGTATACACAGATGGAGCAAGTGAATGATTGTTATAGTTATGAATATAATCTAATTAAACCTGGGTATGGGGGTTTGTAGAAAAACTACACCCTAGGGAATGGGATCACAGTTATAAGTGAGATATTCATATATGAATTAGTGTTACGAATGAAAGACTTTATTTCATGTACTGTATAAGATATTAGTATGCATGAGTAAATGAAACTAATGATTACTGATACATGTATATAAAATGGTAGAGAGCATAAAGATGTAGCATATGTTTGTGATATATAAAAGATTATGATTTGAGATGCTTGAGTACAATCGATAGTTAGAGAATAGTGAATTAGCTTAGAACTAAGATATTGGAACACGTTTACTTTGGAGTGTTTGATTACACAAGGAACTTAGTATGTAAGCAATGGGTGTGATAGCTTAGAAACGATAGTATAAAGGGATAAGTATAAATTAGTATGTATCTGAGTTAATGTATTTGGGCATAAATGGGTGCAAATGTAGAGTTTCCCACAAGAACGAGCATATATAAGCATGTATTAAGCAACATAAGTATTGAGATATGTATATAAGATAAATAGTTGGTATATTGCCGAAGGAGATAAGTAAGTTAGTGTAGGGTAAGTACGTATTTCGCATAGCAGTATTTTGATGAATGCTTATATGAACATAGAGTTGATGTGCATATGAATATATGTAAATGAATTTATGAACTGAGAAATTGATGGTTGTAATTATGTGATACTTGTTGCATTACAACAGTTTTGATGACGTAAGTATACATAACTGTGAAAATTATGATATTAGATTCATGTTTGGTTAATGAAAGTGTATGACCAGGTATATATATACATTTATGGCATTACAAGAAGACATAGTTAGTATAGTAAGAAACATATGGATACTAATGCATATACATATATATTGTGTTGAGATTTCCAGCCGCCGATCAAAGTTATGAACGTTTTTCCTTTTAGAATTCAGAGTGTTTTAAACATATGTTTTCGAAAGCTTGAAAGAACTGTATTTCAGAAAAATGATTCTTCCAGTTTTGAGATTTTGATGAGCCTGAGTTTTGTGATTTTCGGGGCATGAGGTAAAAACTTATGTAACTTCAGATACAGCTGGAATTGACGGATACAGATAGCATGTGCACATGTTGAGGACTGAGTGGACGCTCTCAGATCCTCCCAGATGGGCTAGGGAGACGGTGGGATATCACGCCCCTAGACCCCCAGATTATAAGACAGTAGTGGCATGCTTTGGGGGACGGCAATACGTAACGCCCCAAAGTCATGGATTTGCACTTCTGCCTCCAGATATGCGTATGAGGGGTCAGACGATACGTAACGCCCTCATACGTCCAGGTTTTCAGACAGAGACACAGATTACAATACAGATTCAGTTTATTGTTTTCAAAATAAAGTTTCCAGTTTTCAAACCCAGTTTTCAGATTTGGAGCTTTTGGATTTCAGATTTTGCAATACTGATTGACTTTCAGTTTTTAGTCTTCGAAAATCAGATTATAGTTTACAGTTTTCAGAAAACAGATTTTAGAAACGGCTTCTAGAAACTGAAGATTTGAAGGAGGTTTTCAGTAAGTTCGATTTTAATATTAGTTTGCAGAAAAAAAAGGGTTTTCAAAAAGTATTTTCTAAATTGTACTACATGATAAAGTTTGATAACAATTCACATGCCATGCATCTAGATTGCATACGCTAGTTATCATTGGGAAGCATATAGTTGGTGTTTATACATGTGACGGGCCTGTATCATGGTGTGTAATACATTTAAGCAGATAAGGTTTACAATCTTGTATATGATTATGTGTTCTAGTAATTCCTCAGAGAGGCTTACAGTGATGTTAGTACATGATAACATGATCACATTCATGTAAGTACATTACAGATATTTGTATGTGTTGTATGTCGTCATCCCATGAGTTTTTATTTGAGTATTGAGGTAAGGCTACTTAACCCTATGTATATATATGGGTACGTGATTGATAATAGTTGTGTTGAAAAATGATAGTGTAATTACCAATTTGATGATATTTCAGTGAAATAAGAAAAAGATAACTATAACAGGTGTTCCAACTTGACAGATATAGGATGAAATGCTCGTGTAGTAAAGATTAAATAGGAACTAAAGTATGTGTTTGACAACACTAAAGGGTTGGGTGAAAGTGTAGGGTCTCTATAGAGGATAAGAATTGTACAGCTAAGTCAAAATTGTGATTAATGCATGTTTGCAGTCGAAGAAGTGTCAAGTCCTGGGTCAAGTTATGGGTCCTCAAGGACCTTTGTTTAGTTTTTATTTGTATTTGCTTATAATTTGTATAAGTGTTGTAATAGCATAAGTTTTAAATTCTGAGTTCTGGCCGGAGGCCAAGTATTTGATTTCTTCTTTGAGTTCAGGCCTGAGGCCTTGATATTTTTGTTGATGTTCCGGCTTGAGGCCGATGTGTTGGTTCTTCTTGTATATGGATGCTGGCTACAGGCCAGGTTGCGTGATGTTACGAACACATCATGCCGAAATTCCGTTAGAATTAGAGGCTTATGGAGATGGGTTCTCCTGTCTCCTGCCGGTAGCATCCTGGCCTAGGCGGGATGTTACACCGTCGTTGGAAGAGACCCTTCAAAAGCAATGCTTATGGGATTGTCCTCAATCGGACATCCAAAACCACCCCGAAGCCTCCTTGATGGATGGACTTCAGACACGTCTGGCTGAAAACGTAAAATTTAGCGCTAGTATGGAGGTAACCCATGTAATTTTTATTATTATTTTAAATTTCTATTTTTGTATTTTGTGTATAGATGTTGTATCATTTTTAATTTTGTGTATTAGTTTTATAGGAGAAAGCACAGACAGAGCACTTAAAACAAACCAAGCCAATGAAAATAAGAACCATCAAAGAATGGTGTCTAACAAATTGAGCGATTTGTACGGTATGGCTGTTCTTTTCTCTTTATTTTATTTTGTATTGAATTGGGGATAATGTTAGTTTTAGGTTTGGGGGTGATTATTGCAAGCTCTATCTTGTTATTTTTTTTACATGTTTTGTTTTGTTTAACATATGTTTTTTTTACACATTAACTGGTTGATGTCTTCTAAACTTTTCTTCTTCTTTTTAAGACATTAGGGACTATGTCTCAATTAGGTTGGGGGGATGGGATAGTTGACTAGTTTGTTCTTAAGATTTTTTTCCTTTTATTGTGTTTTAACTTTTTTGTTGTCTAGTTTGTTTTTAATTTTCTTTGTTGAGTTTTTATATTGTGTTTGTTTTATTATTATTTTTGCTTAAAGTTTTAACTAACCAAGTGGAATTATTATTTTTGAGATAGCTGTGTAAGAAGTTTCCACTCTTAAGACGTATCTCAACTTAATTCGTAACAAGTTAATTTTTGTTTATTTCTTTTTGAATTATTTAAATTTATAAATTCTCCATAATATTCATTAAATTTGATCTTCATATGCTCATTTAACAGGTATTATCAACATACATGGTAACATAAGTATATGGGTTGAAAGTAAAAAGTTTGTAATATTCAGTGCTCTAGTTTGTTGGAAGTAGCACCTAAAACGATGGAATTTCAAAAAAAAATAAAAAAATTGTGTTCGGAATCACATTCTGTAGGACTCAAACCTATAACATTGAGTTTTGGAATCTCTGTTCAGGCAAAGTTTCCCACCTCGAGTGTCGATTGTTGCTACAGTGTATTAAAAGAGGGTTCGAGCAATTTCATAATAATAATATCACCTGAAATGAGACTTGTTTGGCATCCCGCCTTTTCGATCGTGTCTTGCCATATTCTTAAAAATGTAATTTCCATTATTGATGGACAAATATGTTTGGAAACAGAGCTCTTTTATCGCGAAATTAGACCTGCTATTAACGTCAGCTTATCTGTCAGTCCGGTTGGATCCATGCTTTTACTTAGTAACCGGACGTCTTGTCTCAGTAAGCAGTGATTGTTTGTGTCAAACGGTAAAAGCGTGAGTTAATAATAATAAAATTTCTACTTAGTAACTGGACATCTTGTCTCATTAAGCATTGACTGTGCACGTCAAACAGTAGAGCTTTTAACATCTAAAATCCGAGTAATTAAGTCCGTAAAGGTGTCTTAACGCTCAGTGCCCTAAAGTCAACTGGTTTGGGAGTCACTGGCCCAAAACTCGCTACAAGAATTGAAGCTGTTGTAAATAAAAAAAATATAAATAAAATAAAAAATTTCATTGCCAAAAAGTTATGAATTCTGATATAACTTTAGGACCATAATATTACTCTCTTTTGAACTTCACTTATGAATATTGTGAGCACAATGAATTGATTAATACCTTGTTAACTGTGTATATGGAGAATGGTAAAAAAACATAGAAGAATTTACTTATTTAGTAATTTAAAAATAAATAAAACAACTACGAACTTGGAGAAGAAATTCCACTTGTTTAGTTACTAGCTTTTTTAATTTGATTGTTTTGTATTTTTGCTTTTGTGTATATTTCATTAACGTTTATAGGTATCGTCGTTGTAAACCCTTACGACACTACAACTAGTCCACTAGGGACACCTAGGGGTTTAAAGGCTTGTTGCATACACTAAATGCAATCGTGATCCCTCCGAAAGTGACTTAGGTTAATTTAGTTTTTATTATTTATTTCATTTTATTTCCATTGTTTTGCTCGAGAACTAGCAAAATATTTGGGTTTGGGATGTGATGAGCAGAAAATATATCAATATTTACTGCGCCTTTTTACTTAATATTTTGTATGATTTCTCGAGTTTTATGAATATTTTGATGTGTTTTAGTTTATTTTGCAGATAAAAATAAAATCGGGACTCAATGGAATCAATCAAAACTAAATATGGAACAAATAAGGGTAAAAACTGGACTTGATATTTGGAGTTTGGAGGTTGGAAACTTGAAATGGCGTTCTAACGAAGTACAATTTTGGAAATTTTAACTTTGCGTAATTTTCATATTTTGCCATATATTTTTACTCCGATATCAGATTGAGGTGATTCAAATTCCAAATTAAAGAAGACTCAAATATTTACAACTTTGAAGTTCATAAGATTTTCGAATTCTGAAGTTTTTATGACTGAAATTGATTAAAAAAATATGAAATTATGTTATGAGTAATTACTAAAGTCATTATCAAAAATTTAAAAAAAATGGAAAATGACTGTTTACAATTGTCAAACTTCTACCAAACATGCTTGCATGTTTGGTGAAGGATTTGGTGCCATGTTTTGTGCCATGTTTTGTGCCATGTTTGGTGCCGTGTTTGGTGGAGGTAAAATTTTACCTATAAATACCAAGTCTTTTCATTTATAAATTTCATACTTTCCTTGAGGTTTCTAATAAGGAACTTGAGGATTATATCTTGTGTGTTTATTTCTGTATTTTAATTATGTATTTTTATTTTTAGTAATAATAGTTTGTGTGTTTTTTACTTTCTTTTATGTTTAATAGTTAATTTCCGCTGGGGGAAAGGTGAAACCTTTAATATGATAAGGTAGATTAATCTCACTTATTTTATAATATGGAAATTATAATTTAATAATATGGATTAAAGTTGATACCGTTTTAATGGCTAGTTTATTTATTTGACATAATGTGATAACGTCTATATGGTCGGTCTTTAGGTGACAGATGATTACAGCCTATATGACTGGTTTATAGATAAATAATAACACCGCCTTTATGGATGGTTTGATTTAATTAGGTAACACTGACGATTTCTATATTATAATAAAGTGAGATTTCTACAGTTGAAATATTAAAGGTGGATCCCATAACCACATCATTTTATTTTTAATCTAAAGAATTGATGAAGCACAATATTCACAAGTTTAATAATTGATTTTCTTTATATTATATGTGATGCTTTGGCTTGTTTATTAAATCTTAAGATTAATAATTCTTGTTGTCTAATCACCAATAAGACTGATATGGTAAACTTAAAATGAACTTGGAAAATGGATTTTATGTTTCAGCCTTAGATTCAATAGTATACGATCTTACTTTAGAGGGGATTTCCTTACATAATAGGAATATACCTGTGGGGGCATGGGTAGCCACAATTGGAAATTGACCTTAATGAATTCGGGTAACTTGGTTAACATAAAATATAGTTAATTGGGTTATTATGGGTGTTTGTATTCGACCATCGGAAGAGCTTATGCATATTTTCATGTTCCGGGTTAACAAACTAATATACTACACTTGTATTAGAGAATCAATTCATCATTAGAAAAATATTGTGTGGATTCACAACCTAGATGTTTTGCGTTTTCTTTTGTTATTTTCCTTAGTATTTTCTTTTGTATTTTTATTTATTTGGCAAATCCACATTCAACGAACCAATCAGCAATCTTTCCATTCTCACTCCAATTGGATACCTGTAAATAAATTGAATCAATAATTAATATACTGCAATAATAAGTCATCTTAGGATCGATATTTTTATACTACTTAAGCGATATGTGCGCTTGCGTAACATGTATGATTTCACCGATTAGGTAGCGAAATCCTGGCCATCCATGGGATTTGGAAATCTCTAGAATACCTTATAACTTCATCATTTGGAGAAGAAACCATAAACTTATTTCCCCTTCACCTATTCATCCTAAACTCGCCTAAAATTAGTATAGTTATTTAAGTGAGATTATTTGGAGGAGTGAGGAGAATTAATAAGTCTTTAGAGTGTATAAGAAGTAGGTCAAGTATAGAAGATATATTATAAGTGGTTAAAAAAATACTTCAATTACAGTATATAGACAAATATTTTACTCAAGTAATGTTCTTTCATTCTCATACCTATATAATAATGATTTGTTATTTTATTATTTTATGGCTGGTCCTAACATATATGTTAAAATTATTAATGTTTATAAGAGTTTTGTATATATGACTGGCTTTACGTTACTTATATTTTATTTTATATATCTGATTTTACACTACCGCCTATGTTATAATTATATATAACTAATTTTACACTATCATCGATGTTGTTGAATATGACTGATTTTACACTACCTCATGTGTTGTTGAATATGTATGGTTTTAATTGCCATTTATTTTTTGAATATGGTTGGATTTCCACTACAACTTATGTTATAATGATTCAAGCTTGATTTCTTATATGGCTGGTATTGTATAACCACATTTATTATGATTAGCTTTATAGCTGGTTTTATGTAACTACATATATTTTAAATTTTTTTTCTAAGTTAAATAATATGTTCTCTTCTATTAAAGAAACATAATATGTGCATATCACGTAAGACATGTGTAGACATTGTATTTTTATGCATAGTTTAATGATGAGTCTCTTATACAGATACTTCTGAAAGCTTGGAAAGTTGTAAGAATTAATGCCATGAAGGAAAAGAAAAATAGGGAATATAGCCAAAGGCCAGCCGAACGTCATTTATATCTAACATACCTTCTCTCTAGACATTAAATCCAACTGGATATGCCTTGAAAATCCCAAATTTAGATTATCAATTACTAAAATTAAGGGACCTAATTATGTCCGGTCGGACATACAATTCAAATTTAACAGCCGGTCGGACATATATCGAGCTGTCAGCACATGTGTAAAATTCAAATAGCTGGAATCACTAGTGTTAGTTCCATTTTTATTGGTAATGTCTGTAACAAAAAAAAAGTTCAATTGAGTTGTATTGAGTCTTAAAGATCTCGGAGCAATTAGGCAAGTATTTGAACAACATCAAATAGATATATTATTCTAATGTTCACTCTTTTGGATATTTCAGAAGATTTAGATCTCTAATTGATATGAGGTCAGTTTCATTGGAAAGTAGACTCGAAGAAGATCGTGTACATATAAAGAATGCATAGCCAAGGGACGAGAAAGTTACAAGCGTTTTAAGTTGCACCTCAAAAATAGTCAGCGACGTAGGTTCGAGTTGCGTTTGTCTGAGGGTTCTAACTCTAGAAGGTAGAAACTTTACGTTTGAGTTGTATTTGCGGGGGTTCAAATGCCCGTGTATAAATGGGTTATTTTGGACGCGTTCTGAGCTAATTTTTTTTATAAGGAAAACTCTATCTTTGCCCTATCTATATAAACAAATATTTAACTACCTTAACCAGTTAAAGAAACACAATTTAGAGAGTCTTCATATACTTTGTTTTTTCCTTCTTGATTTTCACCTTGAAGAATTTCTTGATGACCTTGTCTTCGTATTGGTGATATTGATTCTTGATTGACCATCAAGATAAAAACATAACCCTAACCCAATTTCATAAGCCTTCAGAGTTCTAAAGGATGAAGATTGGTAGTCAGAGTTCTGACGTTGTGAGTTCATAGGGTTGATCCACTTAAAGGATTCAAAAATTCTAAAAAAGATCGCTTAGTGCGGGCTTGAGGAGTTCTTCGGTTATTACAGTCTATAAGTATTAGAGTCGGTGGATTTGCTGCCATAAGTTTTATATATCACTGTAAATTTTCTCGTTATAGTGGAATTTGGATGGTAGCCAAGATACCCGGAATGGTTTTTTACTCGCACGAGTTTTCCATTTTGTTAACAAAATTATTAGTGTTGGTTTTATTTTTTTGCTTTCGTAAATTTACATTGATTTATAATTGTTAGACTTAAAGATGTTTGATGATTTATTAATCCATAAAAATAATAATTAGGTATTTTCTTAAATTATTGTGTTTAATTCCGTATATAATCAGAACCTTAGACTAAAATAGAATTTTCCAATTGGTATCAGAGTCTGACCTCGAACCTTGACCCGTTTAGCTATGGAGAGAAGTCGACCCTTAAAATGTCCCTCATTCTTTGATGAGACTGAGTACCTATATTGGAAGGTTCGCATGAGAGTGTTTCTTAGGTCTTTAGATGAGAATGTCTGGATGTCAGTATATTACGAGTTGAAACCTCTCGTGGTTATGGTTGATGATGTCTCATTCTCTAAAGATAAACTGACTACACTAAAGAGGAGTTTGATGTTGACAATAAGAAGCAAAGCTATTAATTTCATTCATGCTGTTGTTTGTTCCGTTACGTTAAGGAGAATATCAATGTGTTAGATACCCAATGATGTATGGGACATTCTTCAGACTGTGCATGAAGGCACATGTCACTTAAGAATAATAGACTCTAAGAGATTGTCATTAGGTTTGAAGTCGCTATGATGAAAGATGATGAAATCTTTGATGAATTTTTCGTAGAGATTAACGATATAGTTAACTTTAGCTTTAACCTAGGTGAAACTATTCTTACGAATATGATAGTTAGGAAAATCCTTAGATCCCTACCTGATCAATTTTTACCAAATATCACAACCATAGAGAAAATTAATGACTTAGATCACCTCAAACTAGAGGACCTTGTAGGAAAACTTCAGGTTTATGAGAGAAAACTTCATGGAAATAGAAAGCCAAAGACCATAATATTGAGGCAGTTGTGGAACCTCTAGGGTCGGATCGATGCCCCCCGTGATGGAAATGGTCTAACCCATGGATATATAGTATGAGTGTATTTTTAAATTATTTTATGGAATACTATATTCTGTTTGGAGTCTGTAGGAAAAATCCAGAGCCGAATCGGAGTTCGGAAACTCCGGAGCTGAGAAAATGAAGTTTTAGCGCTCATGGACAACAGTTCTCGACGTATAGCAACGCGTAGGCTTGGGAGTTGTAACACCCAATCAGTGAATGCTCGGTATCGTGACGCGCAAGGATGAGCATCATGATGCTTGCAACTCGGAGAGGTAAGTGTCGCGAAGCTGACATGTGTAAAATATTGGCAGTGAGTAAATTTGTCTTGAATCCAATCCAAAACACTTCTAATTTTCTCCAAACACTGCAATACACATAAAATCCAATTTTAACATCAAAACCAACATCAAAACATGTTATACAACAAACATACTTATATTCTAAATACATATATGCATTTCTTTGAATCAAAACATAAACCAGAATAGAATCCCACAATAAAGTGACTAATGAACAGTTCTAAATCACTCAAAGGTAGTCAAATGATTCTAGAAATGTAGCCATAGCTCCAAGCTATCATATAGAGTTCAAAACTCTAATTTTATATTTCATTTCCAACATGAACATTTTTATCCAATTACAAAATCCATACACAATTCCTTAGCGTTATTTCAACATCAAGCTATATTATTATGTATATAATACATAATACACCATTGTATATTTCATTAATTATAACAAATCACTAATGAAAACATAGCTTTAGAGAAGATCAAACTTGTTGAACAATTATGACCCATAGCGTCACTATTTGTAAAAGACATTATGGTTTTTGTACAAATTAACAATGTGGCAATGGAAATTGCTATTTTATCATTTTGTAATTAGATTACTTAAATATATAAATTATAAAAGTCCTTATAATTAGTTCCGGATTATAAGATATGAGACAATATCAATCCACTAAAGGTTTAATCATTAAATATCTATAGTCGTAGTATTATCGAGACTGGATATCGATAATACGGAATAGACTAATATTACACTTGTGCGTGTTATGGAAGCGTAACAACATAGTTCTCATATATTTGGGTATTAGATACTCATGCGAGTGTAATAAGAGGTTTTATTTACCGATGGTACGGAAACATATTCGGTCTGGATAGACCCATCGGAATCCCATTGGTATTATGACTATGTGTCTATGAGAATCCGATTCAGGGTAGGTGTATTTGGTCTTAACCTGAGACTTGCATCGCTAGTACTTGCGACAATAAATACGCTTTGGTTTTGGTCGTCCGGGACTTTAACAGGTTTTGTGTACGCCTCTCCTGGGTTTATTGAGAATCGTAGTGTATTGGGTGAGATGTCAAGATGGAAGTTTCACTTCAGTCATATGAAGATGATGATCACGTAGGGATACAGAACTAACACTCTGTTATGTTGCAACTATCGGGATGATATGACAAGGTCATGATTATCCGATTAAAGAGACTAGTTACTTGTGATCCGATATATTCTTCGTACGGGGCACACACTATTCCAGCCTCAGGCCTTGCATGTGACATCTGATACTGGATCACAATACGCAATACTACATATACTACGTCTGACAAAGATTATATATTCCTTAAAGAATATTTCTAGAGAATTGGGTAGGCACGGCGCTTTGCTAGAAGCCAACCATGTCTCGTAAATCGGTAAGAATGTGGTACCAGATACGCACGTGTTCGGATAGTCCGACGATCGGATTTACTGCCAACATATCCAGGGATCTCATGGGTCGCTTCCCGAAGATTCACCGATGATGGTTGACTCGAACATAATTAATCTGAGATTAATTAGGAGAGAGAGAAAATTAATCTGGGATTAATTACGGCAAGAATTTATCTAGGATAAAATTCAATTAGAAGAGAGAGAATGATTAATTTAGAATTAATCGATTAAATAATATATTCGATATATTAAATGAAATTAGATTTCATAGCGGAATTAAAATTGGATTTTAATTCGGGCAAACAAATTAATTTAGAATTAATTCACGAGCGACTTTAATAGTAATTTTACTAGACATAATTATTTCATTAAATTTGATTTAATTAAGTCGAAATGGAAAATTTGTTAATTCGCAATTAACAAACCCGAGCTCGGAATGTGTTTGCGGGCCCACTCGAATTTTGAATTAAAGTGGGGCCCACAAGTCACATCACCTAGTCAACTTTATCAACTTTTGGTTGATAGAAATTGGTGGGTTGTTGATGGCTTGTAAAACACACTTCATTATTTTATTTAAAAAGATTGAAAGACATTTACCAAATTTTGAGATTTGGTATATGTTTTGATTTTTTGGAAAATCATAACACTTTTTACACTTAACAAAAATTCACTCTCTCTCACAAAAACCCTAATGTCGTGAACCTCTTCTTCATAGAAGAAAATTTCTTGCAATTTTTCTTTCAAGCTAGCACTTCCAAGGAGCAAACAAAGGTGATAGGGAAACGATACCAAGAGTTTAGAATTCAAAGATCAAAGTTTGGAGCTCAACATACAACATCAAATGATGCAAAGTTTTGAACTTTCCAACATCAAAGAAATCGTTCAATGTAAGTTATTCCGCAAACTTCGTTGATTATTCACACATTATTTATGCTTAAATGATCTTGAGATTGATCTTAGAGACCCAACAATGGTATCATGAGCTTATTTAAGCATGAAATGAACTTTGGGTTTATATACTTTATTTTGGGATTTTGTGATTTGAGCATGATATCTTCAAATTGATGGTTTGATTAAGCTTAGATGATTTTAAATTAGATTTAAGCATTTTAAAATTTTGAGAAAATGAATTGGATTATTTTTTCCCAAAATGAATGGCTTGGCCGAACCTATAGGAGCCCTAATGTCATGGTGATTTTTTAATTTAGACCATTGGATGTGTTTAAAATGCATGATAAATATTGATTTGTGATTTATTTGATTGAAATCAAAATTGATGAAAAATGCATGATTGTCGTGAATGAAAGAAGCATGGAATGTGTTGATTTTACTTCAATAATGTTGGACATGTATTGAAAATAATAAAGCATGATTAATTAATTGAATTGGTGTTTTGGAAATGTTAATTTAAATAATTAATTATGGATATACACTTGAATTAAAAAAATTGTGATATTTGGAATATTGGAATTTAATTAATTAGGCTTAAATTTGGAATTGGGCTAAACTTGTTATATTTGGGCGTTATGGGCTTGATTGGACCAAGTTGTTTTATGACAATTGGATTGAATCTAAATTGGGCCTAAAACCATTCCATAAAGTACAAATGTAATTAATTGACCTTTTAAATTTAATTGGGCCTAATGGGCTAAAATTAATTTTATGGAAAATAGGGTGATTCCTTTATTGGGCCTTGGCATTTGGGTTTGACCCATATTGGCCAAAGCCCATGCCTTATGAAATTAATTAAAAGCCCATTGGACTTTAATTAAAATTGACATTGGATGTTAATTGGGCTTTGAGACTCATTAAGATTAGATTTAGAATATAAGTAGCAAAGGTGCATTAAAAGTGTAATTGTTTAATTTGGAATTAAATAAGAATTAGTATTGAATACAAATTAAATCAGATTTAAAATTATATTTCGATATAATTCGAGAATACGCACTTTGAGTACTAATTCTCAAACGAGTTGGATTCGCGCAAATCAAATCGTTATTTGAATATTGGATGATCATTTAATTCAAAGATTAATTAACTGGATTAGATTGATTGAATAACATGCTTTGTGTGAATACATGGATGAATTGTATGAATAATGTATATCGGATGGATATTAGATGGGTGAGGGCAATTTTGGAAATTGTTATAATAATTTAGAATTTATTAAATTGGACTTGCGTGTCCAGCCTTTATCTCTTGACTCTGTGTGATTCTCTTCTCGCCAATTCCCCTTAATGCTAATGAGGTTTCTTTATTATATTATGTAATTGGATAGAAGTTAGAATAATGCTAGCCGGGGAGAGGAAATTGAGTGATTTGTTATAGGAACAATTTATGAGATATCCATATGCATATCATTATTAATTTATTTATCGCGCCTTATTATGCTTTTAGAATGCATGCTTAAGGGTGTATGATGAGACCTAATCAAAGATAATTAATTGGTTGCCAATTTACACGAAAAACCCTCAACAAATATTAAGCGTTTTCCTTTCATTGAGTGATTCATTCTCAAGATCCAAGATTGGCATTGGTTTGTTGGTCAAAGTCAAGACCTTTGTCCATCGAGGATGTGTTTGAATCATGAAGGCTTTGTTCTATATCGCATGTATTGGGCAAGTTATGATTTGTTGGCCAAAGTCAAGATCACTTCTTGTTCATCGACATGGATTACGAAGCTTTTCAAAGCCAATGGGTCCCGCTTAACTGAAATCATTAAGCTTGTTGAGTCAAAGCTAAGGTTTAGTTGATTCAGAGGAATAGGTAGGAAAATATATTGGATATGTTGGCATATATATTGTATATATGTTTCGGACTTGGAGGTCCACCTACCAGATCTAGGAATTGGATGAGATCCAATTGATCTTAGAGATCTACCTAGTTAAATATCATTCAACTTGTTGGCCAAAGTCAAGGTTGAATGTTATTTAACGGGATCCTAGCCCACTAGGAAACTGGATTTCCCGAGTACTCAACAGAGGGTTAGAGGCTCGTCGAAAAATAGTGGGAGGCCAGTATTGAATTTGCAATTTCGTTCAAATACTTACCAAATAAGCGCTTTCAAATTATTTCGTCAATTGTATATATTTATTAGTTGGATTAATATTCTATTATTTTTTCTTGTAATAGTTAGACTGTACCCAAATATCATTAATTGAATAGTTAGACTATTTCAATTAAGATGGCTGGAAAGATCGAAGTTATGGACATTATCATTGGCGAGAATGTCTTTAATGGTGCAAACTTTCCTAACTGGAAAATGAACCTCAGGATTGTCCTGGGGGTTGAGAGAATGCTCTATGCGATAGAGAGACCTCTTGGGCCGAAGCCCAGAAATGAGCAGCCGCTTGAGCTTGAGCTTTGGAAGACTCACAATGATGACAACTTAACTGCTCAATCCGTCATGCTTGCTACAATGACCATGTAGTTACGTTGTCAGAACAAGGGATTGGATCCTTATGAGATGATGATGAAATTGAAGGACCTTCACTGATCTAAAATTAGGTCGCAGAAGTATGAGTTGCAGAAGAAGCTCTTTCGTTCTCGCATGCCGTGAGTACAAGGCGCACATGAAGGAAATCAAAGCGGGCAAGGCACTGACTTCATATATGTTTGTTATAGAAATAAACATGTCTACTTCTAATTTTAAAAATTGGATTTTTGATTCTGGTTGTGGTACTCATATATGTACTGATGTGCAGGATCTACAGATTAGCAGGAGACTGGCCTCAGGGGAGATTGATCTACGCATTGGAAATGGGACACGAGTCACCGTTTTAGCCGTTGGGACTTATATTTTGGAATTGCCCTCAGGGCATGTACTAAACTTATAGACTGTTATTATGTACCTAGTTTGACTAGGAATATTATATCTGTACTTTAATAGCCCAATGTGGGTATACTATTGTTTTTAGAAACACTGAGTGTTTTATGTATAAAAATGATATGGAGATATGCAGTGCTGATGTAAATAATGGTCTTTATATTTTGAATATAAATCAATCTCAAACGTATAATGTAACAAACAAATGGCTTAAACTAAGTAACAAAGATGAAACTTATATGTGGCATTGTCGTCTAGGACATATTAACAAGACTCGCAATCCACACTTTCGAAGAGTGGGTACTTGGACGGATATGATCCAAATTCATACGACGTCTGTGAATATTGTTTATTAGGCAAAATGCCTAAAAACCCTTTTAGCGGTAAAGGTGCACGTGCCATCGATTTTTTAGTTCTCGTTCATAGTGACGTATGTAGGCCCATGTCTAGCCAGACTAGAGATGGATATGAATACTTCGTAACCTTTACGGATGATGCATCGCGTTATGGTTATGTGTATCTTATGAGACACAAGTCGGAAACCTTTGAGAAATTCACAGAGTTTCGACATGAAGTAGAAAAATAGACCGGCAAAAGTATTAAAACATTACGATTAGACCGTGGTGGATAATACTTAAGCAATTAGTTTCTTGATTACTTGAAAGAGTATGGTATTCTTTCACAGTGGACTCCTCCTGTAACTCCTCAATTAAACGGTGTGTCTGAATGAAGAAACCGGACTTTGTTGGACATGGTAAGGTCGATGATGAGTCGCTACCTATTTTCATCTGGGGATATTCACTAAACAGTGCAATACTTATTTTAAATAAGGTTCCGTCAAAATCTGTTCAACAGACTCAGTATGAGATATGGACAGGAAAGAAAATGGGTTTCTCATTCTGAAGATTTGGGGATGCTGGGCATACGTTAAACGTTTGGAAGGTACCAAACTAGAACCCAAATCGGATAAGTGCCTATTTGTAGGTTATCCTAGGGAAACCAAAGGATATTACTTCTATCACCCACAAGAGAACAAGGTATTTGTTGCTCTACATGTGATTTTCCTTGAGAGGGAATTCCTAAATGCAGTGGTAAGTGAGAGGAAAGTAGAACTCGATGAAAATCGTAGTGATACTGTTCCTGGCACCGATTCCTTAACGGAACATGAACAGTTTATTAGGGAAAAGACTGTACCACAATCTTCGAATACACAAGAACCACGTAGATCGGAGAGAGTCAGAAAATAACCTGAGAGGTATGGGTTTCTGATCTCACCTCATGTGAATATTAATCTTATTGAGGATGACGAACCGCCTACGTATGAGGAAGCGATACAAGGTATCGACTCCGCTTTATGGAAAGAAGCCATGAAGTCCGAAATAAATTCCATATACACCAACCAAGTTTGGACACTGGTTGATGCCCCAGAAGGCGTAAAGCCTATTGGTTGTAAATGGGTCTTCAAGAAGAAGACCGACATGGATGGCAACATACAAACGTACAAAGCTAGGCTTGTAGCGAAGGGGTATCGTCAACGACATGGTGTCGATTACGATGAAACTTTTTCACATGTTGCCATGATTAAATCCATTCGGATAATGCTTTCTATTACTGTATATTTTGATTACGAGATATGGCAGATGGACGTCAAAACTACTTTCCTTAACAGAAACCTTTTGGAGGATGTTTATATGCAACAACCTGACGGTTTTTTTCGTACCAAGACTTGCAAACAAGGTTTATAAGTTAAATCGATCAATTTATAGATTGAAGCAAGCATCACGTTCTTGGAACCAATATTTTGATGAGATCATAAAAGAATGTGATTTTATTCAAAACGATGATGATCCTTGTGTATCTAAGAAGGTTAGTGGGAGCGCACTGACATTCATTGTTCTTTACGTTGATGATATATTACTTATTGGCAATGACATTCCTATACTACAATCGGTGAAAGCTTGACTTTCATCAAAATTCTCCATGAAGGATCTGGGAGAATCAGCCTTTATTCTGGGAATAAAGATCTATCGGGATAGATCTAGAAAGCTTCTTGGACTCTCCCAGAGCACGTACATTGACAAAGTGTTGAAGCGATTCAACATAGAACAGTCTAAGAGAGAACTGTTGCCAGTATCAAATGGCGTCACTCTATCTAAGGACATGTGTCCTAAAACTCAAGATGAGAGAGATAACATGAGTCAGATTCTGTTCGTTTTGATAGACGGATCGATCATGTATGTCATGATATGTACACGACCTGATGTCTCGTATGCTTTGAGTATATGTAGTCGCTATCAGGCCGATCCAGGTGATGGTCACTGGATGGCGGTTAAGAACATCCTTAAGTATCTTAGATAAACTAAGAATGCTTTTTTGATCTATGAAGATGGAGAACTTGAGGTAACAGTGAATACCGATGCAAGTTTCCAAACCGATAAAGACGACTGTAAGTCGCAATCCGGGTACATATTTTGTTTGAACAACGGAGTAGGTAGCTGGAAATATTCCAAGCAAGAAACTGTTGCCGATTCAACAACAGAAGCGGAATACATCGTTGCAGCTGAAGCAGTAAAAGAGGTGGTTTGAATCCGTAAATTCCTATTGGATTATGAGTGGTTTTATTAGCAGCTCAGCATGTTCCATTTTATTGTGACAATAACGGGGCTATAATGCAGGCTAAGGAACTGCGATCTCATCAATGATCCAAGCATATTCATCGACGTTTCCATCTGATTCGTGAGAGCATACATCGTGGCGATGTAAAGATCGAGAAGGTCACATCAGATGATAATATTACAGATCCACTTATGAAAGCTATTCCTCAGCAAAAGTTTGAGCGACATGTATATAGTTTAGGTGTTAGATACTTGAGTGACTGTCTATAGGCCAAGTGGGAGATTATGAGACAATTATGACCCATAGCGTCACTATTTATAAAAGACATTATGGTTTTTGTACGAATTAACAATGTGACAATGGAAATTGCTATTTTATCATTTTGTAATTAGATTACTTAAATATATAAATTATAAAAGTCATTATGACTAGTTCCGGATTATAAGATATGAGATAATATCAATCCACTAAAGGTTTAATCAATAAATATCCCTAGTCGTAGTATTATTGAGACTGGACATCGATAATACTGAATAGAGTAGTATTATACTTGTGCGTGTTATGGAAGCTTAACGATATAGTTCTCATATATTTGGGTATTGGATACTCATGCGAGTGTAATAGGAGGTTATGTTTACCGATGGTACAGAAACATATTCGCTATGGATAAGGTATAAAAACAGATTCGCTCTGGATAGACCCATCGGAATCCCATTAGTAGTATGACTATGTGTCTATGGGATTCCGATTCAGGGTAGGTGTATTTGGTCTTAACCTGAGACTTGCATCGCTATTACTTGCGACAATAAATACGCTTTGGTTTTGGTCGTCCGGGACTTTAACAGGTTCTGTGTACGTCTCTTCTGGGTTTATTGAGAATCGTAGTGTATTGGGTGAGATGTCAAGATGGAAGTTTCACTTCAGTCATATGAAGATGATGATCACGCAGGGATACAGAACTAGCACTCTGTTATGTTGCAACTATCGGAATGATATGAAAAGGTCATGATTATCCGATTAAAGAGACTAGTTGTTTGTGATCCGATATATGCTTCATACGGGGCACACATTATTCCAGCCTCATGCCTTGCATGTGACATCTGATACTGGATCGTAATACGTAATACTACGTATACCACGTCTGACAAAGATTATATATTCCTTAAAGAATATTTATGGAGAATTGGGTAGGCACTGCGTTTTGCTAGAAGCCAATCATGTCTCGTAAATCGGTAAGAATGTGGTACCGAATACGCACGTGTTCAGATAGTCCGACGACCGGATTTACTACCAACATATCCAGGGATCTAATGGGTCGCTTTCCGAACATTCACCGATGACGTTTGACTCAAACATAATTAATCTGGGATTAATTAGGAGAGAGAGAAAATTAATCTGGGATTAATTACGACAAGAATTTATTTAGGATAAAATTCAATTAGAAGAGAGAGAACGATTAATTTGGAATTAATCGATTAAATAATATTCGATATATTAAATGAAATTAGATTTCATAGCGGAATTAAAATTGGATTTTAATTCGGGCAAAAGAATTAATTTAGAATTAATTCGCTAGCGACGTTAATAGTAATTTTGCTAGGCATAATTATTTAATTAAATTGATTTAATTAAGTCGCAACAGGAAATTCGTTAATTAGAAATTAACGAACCTGAGCCCGGAATGTATTTGCGGGCCCACTCAGATTTTGAACTAAAGTGGGGCCCACAAGTCACATCACCTAGTCAACTTTATCAACTTTTGGTTGATAGAAGTTGGTGGGTTGTTGATGGCTTGTAAAACACACTTCATTATTTTATTTAAAAAGGTTGAAAGACATTTACAAAATTTTGAGATTTGGTATATGTTTTGATTTTTTGGAAAATCATAACACTTTTTACACTTAACAAAAATTCACTCTCTCTCACAAAAACAATAATGTCGTGAACCTTTCCTTCATAGAATAAAATTTGTTGTAATTTTTCTTTCAAGCTAGCATTTCCAAGGAGCAAACAAATGTGATAATGAAACAATCCCAAGAGTTTGGAATTCAAAGATCAAAGTTTGGAGCTCAACATACAACATCAAAGGATTCAAAGTTTTGAACTTTCCAACATCCAAGAAACCGATCAATGTAAGTTATTCCGCAAACTTCATTGATTATTCACCATTATTTATGCTTAAATGATCTTGGGATTGATCTTAGAGACCCAACAAAACTTACCTAGCAAGTTTGATTCAAAGATGCAATCTTCTTCTCCTTATTGAAATATTGTAGAGAACTTTCAAAGCTACCATGCTTGATTCAAAAATCCAATCTTCTTCTCCTTATTGTAGTAGAGAATTTTCAAAGGTAACAAGCTTGATATGAAGATCCAATCTTCTTATCCTTGGTATTGTAGAGAACTTCCAAGGCTTCTCCCACAAAAACTTTACTTAGACTAAATTTTTTTTTTTTTTACTTAATGCTTGTTTTAACATATTTTGTCTTGATTAAAAATCTACTCAAGTTTGCCTTTTATAGCAAAATTTATGTAATTTTTAATTAATAAAAGTTCTAATCAACTTCTATGTGGGCTTAATCCAATTTGTCCAAATATGTATAATTGGGTGTGATTAATCACCTTTATCTACCATTTTGATTTAATCCAAATAAATCAAAGTGGTAGGCAAAGTTTATTTAATGGATTAATTGAATGCCTACGACTTTGATCTAATCCAATTAAATCAAACCAAATACATCCATTATTATATATTTATAATTACCAAAATATCCTCCAATGGTAGAGATATTTATGAAATTATAACAAAGCCCTTGTGTGATTTTGGATTAATCCATTAGGTCAAAGTAAATCATTAATGTTATCCAATAAAACTTAAATATTTTAGTTGATAATTATAATATCAAATATTATTTATTATAAAAAAAATTATTGGCTACCCAAGTGTTCAACTAGTAGACTTCATATTGTGGGACTCTCTAAGTCCAGACACGTTCATCATAAAAGTCTACTTATATGCACGTAATTCGGCCACCTCCGAATTCACGAAGAACACGAATGACCTTTCTGAACTATATAAGTCAAGGTCATCAAATATGTTTAACAATTACTCTGTCGTAGGTTATCCAAGTTATGCTTAGGAAACATAGATTACACAGTCAAGTTTCTGAGGCACACATCTCATATTGTCGAAATTTCCACGATTCTTCAAAACTAATGATAATACTATTTATGATTTATGCGATCCATCGTAGGAGATCGACTTTGGCTAAAGTATTAAGAATCGTGACTTACTCACATGGATATCTTAACCCCTTATTGTACACATACGGGCCGACAGATCATATCTGTTAGTGTTCCTAGAACATGCCAATGATCTATTAAGCAAGAATGTGTGTGAATTAATTCATTTTAAGTTACGGAAAGTACTTACAATGAACGGTTTGGTATTTCAAAATTTTGAGAAGAGATCTCCAAGATCCAAGCTTTGTATTTTGATTCCAAGCTTTGAGTTGGTTTCCCAATCACCTTTGAAGACTTCTTGAAGTGCTAGCTAGTTTGATTTTGTAACAAAATCAAAGAGAGAAGACAATGAAGCTCACGCCCATGTCAAAGATATTTAGGGTTTGTGAGTTTTGTGTGTGTGTTTGAAATGAGAGAGAGATAGGTTTTAGTAAAAAAATCATTTACCCTTTTCACCTAAACAAGGTGGTTGGGTTGTTGGTTTTATCAAAACCAAAACCAAGTGGTTGGAAAATGGGTGGTTTGACATAAATGCCAACCACTCTCCCAATTACCACATGTGAAGTGGGCCCCACTTTTGAATTCAAAATTCATACAGTTTCTACGAAAGTTTGTCGCGGCTCGGATCCGTTTAATCCAATTAAACATATTTTCGTCGCTAAATAATTAAATCTAATTTAATTAAATAACGACGCCTCGTAAATTTATTACGAATGCCGTTTACGAATTAATTCTAAATTAATCCGTTCGCACGTATTAAAGTCTGATTTTAATTTTGTATTGAAATCTAATTCCAATTAATACATCTGATATATTAATTTTAACCCATATGAATAAATTAAATAGAAAAATCAAATTTAACTATTAAATTTATTTTACCGATTAATTCTAAATTAATCGCGCTCTCTCTCTTCTGAACACATTTAATCCCAAATCAAATAAAGCTTCAATTAATCCCAAATTAACTTTCTCTCTCTTAATTAATCCCAGATTAATTCTAATTTTAGTCAATTGTCATCGGTGAATATTTGAGAAGCGACCCAAGAGACCTCTGGATATGTTGGCAGTAAATCTGATTATCGGAATATCCGATTAAGTGCGTACCTCGTACTACGTGCTAACTGATTTACAAGACATGGTTAGCTTCTAGCAAAGCACCGTGCCTACCCAATTCTCCAGAAATATTCTTAATGGAATATACAATCTTTGTCAGGCGTAGAATACGTAGTATTGCGTATTGCGATCCAGTATCAGATGTCACACGCAAGGCCTGGGGATGGAGTAGTGTCTGCCCCTTACGAAGTATATATCAGATCACAAGCAACTAGTCCCTTTAATCGGATAATCATGACGTTGTCACATTATCCCAATGGTAGCAACACATTAGACTACCAGTTATGTATCCCTGCGTGATCATCATCTCATATGACTGAAGTGATACTTCCATCTTGACATCACACCTAATACTCTACGATTCTCAATAAGCCCAGAAGAGGCATACACAGAACCTGTTAAAGTCCCGGACGACCAAAACTAAAGCATAATGATTGTCGCAAGTATTAACGATGCAAGTCTCAAGTTAAGACCAAATACACCTACCCTGAATCGGATTCTCATAGACACATTGTGATACAACCAATGGGATTCCGTGGGGTCTATCCGGAGCGAAGCTGTTTCCGTACCATCGGAATATATTAGAACTATGTCGTTATGCTCCCACAACGCGAACAAGTGCAATACTAGTCTATTCCGTATTATCGATGTCCAATCTCGATAATACTATGACTAGGGATGTTTAATGATTAAACCTTAGTAGATTAATACTGTCTTATATCTTATAATCCGGAACTAATCATAAGGACTTTTATCACTTTATATTTAAGTAATCCAATTACAAAATGATAAAATAGCAATTTCCATAGTCACATAGTTAATTTGTACAAAAAACCATAATGTCTTTTACAAATAGTGACGCTATGGGTCATAATTTTCTAACAATATCTTGATACACATTTGATTAATGAGTGCATCCATCCACACCCAACGAACATCTAGTGGTCAAACCATGAAAGGCCTCTAACATATATGGCATCAAAGTGTGGTGGATCACATACAAAATCAATATTATCTTATAGTCAAAGGATTTCATATGCTACTCGACTCAGGAGATTTCAATTAACGATGGCGTGTACTTTCAACTATTAGGAATCACATGTGAGTCATTTACTATTCACTCCAACAAATACCCACATGTTTATACGAGCTTCCCTTGCTCATGGTATATTGGGTTAAACCATTGGAACTCTGATTCTAATATACGATATGTGCTAGTCTTCTAGGTTATAAAAATTCGACCATATTCCAAAAACAACGACTATCAATATTTTGCTTTAAGAATAATTTATAGTAGTAATACTATCCCAATATCAGACCACCCAATATCCAATATTACTACATGACTATTCTAACGTCGATGTCATTCTTAACATATTTATATATCAATCTAATATACATAATGACATTATCATTAACAAGGTTGAAATGAAAATTTAGTTAATTAATTAATAAATAATAAAATATAATATACAATATATTATTCGGATTGGCGCTTCAAGCAAGCACCAACTCTAACAAACTCCCATTTTCTTATGGCCAATCATGATAGTACCGAGGTCTCATTTCTTCCACATGTTTATCGAATAACTTAGGAGGTAAGGTCTTAGTAAGCAGGTTTTTTATGTTGTCTTATCATTGAACCTTCAAAACCACTATGCCTTTTCATTAAATAATTTCTCTAATCACACGATATTTGCTTTTCATGTGTTTTGACTTGGAATGAGCCATCGGCTCTTTAGCCTACGTAATGACTTCACGATTATCACAGTACATTGGGATTGGATCCTCAATACTAGGCATAATGCCAAGTTTTGTGATAAAGTTTCTAATCTAAACAGCTTATTTCACATCTTTTGAAGCCACTATAAATTTCGCATCAGTGGTGGAATCAACTGCTGGCCCTTGCTTTGAACATTGCCAACTGACTGCATCGCCATTAAGGGTAAATATATATCCGGATGTGGACTTTCTATCATCTGAATCTCCCTGGAATTAGGAGTCTATGTAATCCTTAACTTGTAGCTCATCTTCTCCATATATGAGAAATTTATCTTTAGTACCCTTAAGATATTTCATGATATGTTTCACAATTGTCTAACGATCATTACTTGGATCAGATTAATATCGGCTAGTCACATTGATATCGAAACTATTGTCAGGTCTCATACATAGAATAACATACATAATGCTTCCAATACAAGAAGCATATGACAAGTTAGACATTCTAACTCTCTCTTCCTCAGTCTGAAGTGCCATTTTCTCTTAAATATGTTTGTTGTATCGAAAATATACATTTCCTGCTTTGCAATTGGTAAAATTATACCTTTCAAATATTTTATCTATGTATGTGGATTGCGACAACCCTATAAGCTTTCTAACTCTATCCAGGTGGAGCCTTATACCCAATATATATGAAGCTTCACCCATGTCTTTCATGGAGAAGTTCTTCCAAATGTAGGCTTTCATATTTTACATCAATCATATATCATTCCCAATGATAAAGATATTGTCTACAAGCATTATAAGGAATATTATCATGCTCTCACTAATTTTCTTATAAACACACGATTCTTCTCGTTCTTGATGAATCCAAATAATCTAATTATTTCTTCAAAACGTCGAGGAAGAACCGTGTGTTTAATCTAATTATTTCATCTAAACAACGATTCCATCTTCAGGATGCCTGTTTAAGTCCATAAATAGACTTCTTGAGCTTAAAAACCAAGTTTGAAAGTCTCACTGAATACGATCTGGTTGTTCCATATAGATATCCTCCTCGAGAAATCCATTTAGGAAAGCAATTTTCACATTCATCTGCCATATCTCATAATCGTAATATGCAGTAATAGCTAAAAGAATCCTAATGGATTTTAGCTTGGCTACTAGTGAAAAAATTTCCTCTTAATCAATATCAGGACGTTGAGTGTAACATTTTACTACCAGTCGGACCTTAAAGGTTTCTACCTTTCCATCAGGCCCTCGTTTCATTTTATAAATTTATCTATAACTAATACATTTAACTCCTTAAAAAAGTTCAACCAAGTCACGGACTTGATTGTCATGCATAGAATCTATCTCAGACTTTATGGATTCCTATTATTTTCCGAATCGATATCCAATATAACCTATTTATTCATAGTCAGATCTGTTTTCTCCAAGAGGAGAACATCAAGGCTCACATCAGACGTTAAAACAGTCTTTTTGGAGGCTTTGATATTCAATTCAACCTAGATAGAACATGTGTTATAGATCATTCATCTAGTTGGATCTCTGGTTCCATTTCAGGATCCTCAATGTTGGGATCAAACTCATCAATTCAATCTTTATACAATTCATATTTTCTCTCAAAAATTTCTTTTCAAGAAATGTGGCAAAATGAGCAACAAATACATTTCTGCTCAGAATAGTAGAATTGATATCCCAAAGAATTTTCAGGAGATCCAACGAACCTATATTTATATCCTCTGGGTTCTAGTTTATCCCATTGCTCAACTCTAACATATACAGAAGGACAATCCCAAATCTTAAATATCTAAGACTTGAATTTATATCGAACCATATCTAATATGGGGTCGTAGAAATAGCTTTCAATGGAAATCTATTAAGTATGTGAGCAGTAGTAAGTAAAACATAACCCCAAAGGTAATATGGAAGATATGTATAGCTCATCGTGTATCGCACCATATCCAATAAAATACGATTTCTCTGTTCAGATACACCATTGTATCAAGGAGTTCCTGGTATTGGGCGAGAATCCCATTCTCTCTTAAATAAATTCTGAATTTGTCGCTCATGAATTCACCACCTCGATCTGATCGAAGACACTTGATGAATTTCCACGTTTGTTTTTCTACTTTGTTTCGAAATATTTTGACTTTTTCAAATGTTTCTGATTTATTTCTCATCAAGTAGACATATTCATATCTTGACTTATCATCTGTGAAAGTCACGAAGTATGTTGAACTATCATGAGCGACATGATTTAATGGACTACACATATCATTATGTACTAGCTCCAATAAATCTTCATCACAGTGTCCAACACCAAGAAATGGGCCTTTGTCATTTTCCATTTGTTGATTTGACGTGATCTCAAGTTTCAAATTTATTTATCATATCTTTATGGTGTTAACAAACCCTAAATAGCTTTAGGATCAATTAAGATGCTTCAAATGAGTTCAAAGTTCGAACTCATGAGGATGTGATACAAAAAAATTTAAATTTAAATTTTCATATCTGATGCAATCAGCTAATCGATTAAATGTAATCGGCTAGTTATTCGAAACATGCCAAAATTCGATTTTTAGCCCATTTTGGGTACCATTTATTAGGAATCTTCTAGTGAGTCATTCAATATTTATCCAATAAATATATACATGTCTATACGAGTCTCCCCAAAACTCATGGTTCACTGAGATAAACCATTAGAACTATTCCAATATACGACATGTACTAGTCTTTCAGGTAAACTAATCGACCAGGTATGAAATCTTAACCAGAAACACTTTTAATAATGAATTATGTTGTGACGTTTCTCAGTATCAATTACGATGCTTTTGTAACTACATCACAACTACTCATTTTATAGTCTATTTATGCCTTTACCATATAACTAAAGGATTATATTGATGAAAATTACTTAATTTTATTTATAATAAAATATAAATATATAATGTATTTACAAAACATACATAAAAAATTGATGCGTCAAGCACCAACTCTAACAAATAAAATCTTATACAAGTATGGTATGGGACATATTCCTAAATATAAGGATTTCTTTATTTATAATAATTTTTTTAAGAAAAATGACAGCAACTATTCCTAACAGAATAATCATGTACCTATATGATACACCAAGCCACTGAAGTTCGTTAATAAACTATGAGATCAGCTACCCCACTTAATAATGGATTGTATCTAGCATACTAATATTTTCGATTTGTGAAGGTCCTGATTGTTCACAAACTTATAGTTATGATATTCATGAGTAAAGTTTCTCATAGGGCATCAAAGACATCATTTATTATTTCAGTGATTTTATTATATATATCATACCAAACAAATTTAAATAATATATATAATGATAAATAATGTCATTTTATGATTAATGTGAATTTAAAAATATAAATACAAGGTTAGTTTATTACAAATACATGTATATAAAACTACCCACAAGTTGGGTATACATCATATTCATAACAGAATGATCTCTTTACTTATAATATTTTTTTTAAGAAAAATGACATATATCTACCTTACAAAATTGATATAAATACTCTTTGATCATTATAGTTTTAAAAATACAACTTTTAGCCATTGCATTTAGTTAATACAATTAGTTTTTTACAGTTTGACTCATATTGACTTATCAAAAAACAAAAATAACCTCAAAAAAAAAGATAAAAAAAATATTCAATAGTCTTTTTTAATTGGAAAAAATTATTGTTATCCTAATACAAAATAACTTCAACTACAAAAGAGCGGTATTATTGTAAAATAATTATACTTATAATAATTTTATAATCTAGAATTATGTACTGAAATTAATATTTTATACTGCAATAATAAAACATTAAAAATAATACAACACATAATTTTAATTTATTTTAAAAAAAAATGAAATTATGTGGTGAAGATAGTTAATAAGATTTTGTCTGTGTTGATATTATATATATCTTTTTGTAAGTCAAAGCTGGCGAAGCTTAAAACTAACTGTATTAGTTAATGACAGAGATTAAAGTTTATATTTTTAAAAATATAAGAATTAAAGTATCACTATGATAATTTACCGAGAATTGCTTGTCATTTTCCCTAATTTTTAATATTTTTATTTAATAATTAATTAATTAATTAATAGAAGGATACTAACCGCTAGGGTAGGCTAATAAGCGGCTGATTGTCGAACTCGAACCGCCAATTATGTGAACCGGACGGACTCGGGTTTAATCCCGGTCTAAACTTCAAAAACTCTTTGGTTCTCTCTGTGTCTCTCTTATGACAGTTGCTCTTTGCGCGGTATGTTTCTTTCTTGTCCCTTTGTATAATATTTCATGCAATTTTTTTTCCTTTTTTAATTAACTTCATTGTTTGGTCGCCAAGAAATTCTAAATTCACGTGGAAAAGCTCGAATTCTTATGGAACATGAATTTTAAATTCATGTATATATATATATATTTTAATTAGGGCTTTGCACGAGCTGAAAAGCTCGAATTCGGAACAGTAGAGGTAAGTTTAGCTCAGTTCAGTTCAAAATTTCCATGTTTATTTTTCTTTCTATGCAACCTAATTCGGGATTTGTTTATTTTTTAACCCAATTGTAGTACCAAATGTAGTTATTATAAGTGTATTTGCTATTGCTTTTTGCTCTGATTGATCAACAAAGATTCGAACTTTATGAAAATTGTCCAGAATTTGATGTTGGTGAATCATAGATAGCTATAACTTCGGCTGATGGTCCATATTTTTTATTTTATTTTCCAATTTTCAGGTGCCTTTGGTAAAGTGATTTTTCATGTCGCGTAAATTTAGTTTTATGTGATGGAGATAGATCTTGAGTTGCCTTCAAATGAACAAGAGAAGTTAGAGACTTTATCAAATACAAATGATGATATCATGGACGGTGAAGATATAATAGATGTGGACGATGGAGATGGTAATTCTCCTAGAATAGGTGAACATGTTGAGGAAGAGTGTGGGCCAAGTGTAAGCGAAAGAGTTACTGGTGGTGGGAATCAAGTGGATGTTAACAATGTTGGAGCAGATGCTGTCCATAAAGAAGTCATTTCTGAGCCCCAAAATGGTTTGGAATTTGAATCAAAGGAAGTAGCTTATTCTTTTTACAGAGAATATGCTCGATCGGTGGGATTTGGCATCACAATAAAATCCAGTCGCCGTTCAAAAAAATCTGGAAAATTTATTGATGTAAAAATTGCATGTTCTAGGTTTGGAAGCAAGCGAGAATCTAGTACGACCACCAATGCACGGTCTTTTCCTAAAACAGGCTGCAATGCGGGCATGCATATGAAAAGGAGACCGGATGAAAAGTGGGTTATATATTGTTTTGTAAAGGAGCATAATCATGAGATTTGCCCAGATGATTTCTATCAAGCCATCAGAGGAAGGAACAAACAGTCTGCCGTAGTTGCATGCCAAAAGAAAGGCTTGCAGTTGGCTCTTGATGGAGGAGATGTGCAAATGATGCTCGATCATTTTATATGCATGCAGGATGAGAATCCGAACTTCTTTTATGCTATAGATTTGGACCACGAAAAGCAATTGAAAAATGTTTTCTGGGTTGATGCAAAAGGTAGACTTGATTACAGGAACTTTAGTGATGTAGTCTTCCTTGATACATTTTATGTCAGAAACAAATATAAAATTCCTTTCGTTCCTATTACTGGTGTAAATCATCATTTCCAGTTCATTCTGCTGGGATGTGCATTGATTGGGGATGAATCTACTTCAACTTTTGTTTGGTTAATGCGGACGTGGCTTAAAGCAATGGGGGGCCAAACTCCTGAAGTGATTATCACTGACCAAGACAAATTCTTGAAAGAAGCTGTTGCAAATGTATTGCCTAGTACTCGCCATTGTTTTTGTTTATGTCATGTCTTGAGTAAGATTCCTGAAAGTTTGGGCTGTGTTGTTGATCGCTATGAAAGTTTTATGGCAAAATTTAATAAGTGCATATATCGTTCCTGGACGGATGAACAGTTTGAAAAGAGATGGTTGAAGATTGTTAATACATTTGAACTTGGGGAAAATGAATGGGTTAACACATTGTATGAAGATCGGGAAAAGTGGATCCCTACATATTTGCAGAATACATTTTTGGCTGGAATGTCTACAACCGAGCGATCTGGAAGTGTCACCTCTTTCTTTGACAAGTACATGAACAGGGAAGCTACATTCAAGGAGTTTTTTGAGCAGTATAATGCATATTTGCAAGATAGATATGAAATGGAAGCTGAAGCTGATTTTGAAACACGAAATAAACAACCTGGATCAGTATCTCTCTCAACTTTTGAGAAACAAATGTCAAGGATTTATACAAGTACAATATTCAAGAAGTTTCAGGTTGAAGTTTTGGGAGTAGTTTCTTGTCATCTGCAAAAAGAAAGAGAAGATGGATCAACTGTAATCTTCCGAGTTGATGATTTTGAAGATCGGCAGAATTTCTATGTAGCCTGGAACAAAGCAGAGTTGAATATATGTTGTTTATGCCATTCATTTGAATACAGAGGTTTTCTCTGTAAACATGCAATTCTTGTTCTTCAAATGTCTGGTTTTTCTGAGATCCCATCCCGTTATATATTGAAGCGTTGGACCAATGATGCAAAGATGACTGAAAACGTTAGTGAAATATCAAGCAGGCTTCATTACCGGGTGCAACGTTTTAATGATCTTTGTAAACGGGCAATCATATTGGGTGAAGAAGGATCATTATCTCAAGAAGCATATGATATTGCATCGCAGGCACTAGGAGAAGCTTTGAAACATTGTGTGGACACGAAAAATTCTGTTACGGGTGTTTTAGAGGCCAACACATCATCTGCTCAAGGTTTTCTTGACAATGAAGAGGAGGATCGTTGCAACAGTGGGGCCAAGTCATCAAAGAGAAAGAAAATGCTTAAAAAAGGAAAGGTCAGTTAAGACTTCGTGATTGACATGCTAACACAGTTACTAGGTCTTAGCTGTATTATATAAATTAGCCTTTCATTTATGCATCTTAGGTACGGTCAGAACCAGGGAGGACGATTATTGGATTGCAAGACAGCTGCCAGCAGATGGTTTGTCGCATTTTAAACTTTATTCTCCACATGTAGTTTGCAAACATAAATGCAATAAGTTGCTTGAAATCTGATACTTATATTAGAACTCTTTGCTTCCATATTTGCAGGAGCAGATGAATTCAAGTGCGCACACCCTTAATAATTGTTATGTTCCTCAACAGGACATGCAAGAAATGGTATGCACACAGTATGCTGCAAGAAGGAACTTATTTGCTTATGCTTGCTTACTCTGTAGTTCTAATTCTGGGGTTTCTCGTTCGGGCTTCTCTTAGGAAACAGGCTCTAGAGCACCAACACTTGATGGTTATTATCATTCTCAACAAAACATGCAAGGCATGGTATCGAATCTTCTGGTTTTAACTACTATGTATTAAGTCAAGAAATTCAATCTTGTATCTTCTAGACGGGGATGACCAAGCCTCATCTTATACTTATTGTAGGGACAAATGAACTCTATTTCTCCACTTCGTGAGGCTTATTATGGCAATCAACAGGGCATGCAGGGGCTGGTATGACGATTGTTTTCATTCTGACCTTGATGATATCATATTTATAGATACCGAAGCAGAATATTCTTCCAATTTTGACAATCTAGTTTCAATAATTTTCAGGGACAGTTGCATTCCATTTCAGCACGCGTTAGTCACTATGGGACTCAACAAAGCATGCAGGGATTGGTAAATGATTCACAAATTACTGTTGATTTATAGGATAAAATCATTCAAGTATATCCATCTCAAGAATTGATACATAGGTCTTACAGGGACAGCTTGGTTTGAGAGCACCAGCAGTGCACGGATGCTTTGACATTCAGGATAGTTTGCAAGACATGGTGTGCATATCAATAGTTTGTTTAAATCTCAAATTTTAAATTTTTTTGGTTACTTAAAAATGGGATTCTTATACATTTCAGTTTCTTCATCTTGATTTAGGATAATTCTGGAGGCTCCCCCCAGTTTCATGGAATCTCATCAAAGCATTTGCAAGATAAGCACATCTCTCGGTAGTTGAAAGGTTGAATGTATATTCACTTGATATGAGTCGATAGAACATTAGTCAATTAACCTTATAAAGGTAATACCAATTACTACAAATAGAGATTGTGACAACCTTACCATTTTTTTGTTCACCCGGACTATTTTAAGAGTTTGAACACATAACTAAGCGGATAGCAAAATAATTTTTGACCATGGCATGATCTTCGTCTCCTTAAAAAAGATCCTCTTTCAAATCTAAACAACTCTACGTACATTATGTACTGAATCTTGGTGTATAAGCTTTTAGAACAAAAAGTGTGCATCTGTAATGGCTTTGAAACCCTTTATATCAAAAGATCCTTCTTTACGAATGAAAACCGCAAAAGTTATTTGTTAAAAAAAGTTATTATTAGTGACCCAAATGTGTTATGGAGTACAAAAAATAACTGTACATTCAGTGGACGTCCAATCTCTTCCTCAATTTGCACCACAAGCCATTTTTTGTATGGATTGTTGCTCCGGTAACAAGTTCCACAGATTCTGGAGATCCTTTCAGCTCGATATCAAACTTCTGTAACAACATAGCTAAACTTACAGTTGACTCCATAACTGCAAATTGGTCTCCGACACATTTTCTCGGTCCCCCACCAAATCCCAAGAAAGCATAATCTGATACAATCTGGGAATTGCAACCATAAATTCCATGACAGAATGTGAGTTAAAATATTCTGAATGTTTAATGTAAATAAATTTGTAGATAGAATAACCTCATTCGGGTATAATGCTCCAGGGCTACGAGATGGATCGAAACCATTCCATCCATCGATGCCTACATCTTTCCTTTGCTTTAAGAACCTTTCAGGTTCAAATTTGTGAGGCTGGTCCCAGAAGTATGGCGATCTATGGAGATTATATACCTAAGCGATGTTTGTTTGTCTAAAGCTCAGTTAAGCGATAAAAACAGAAGAAGCTAGAGCAAAAATGCCTTATATGAACATGATCTCATGACAAATTGAGCTGACAAGCAATCCTATAATACGCATACCATATCAACTCAACGTGTAAACTAAAAAATAAATTGTAATAAAAAATTAGGCAAAATGTAACAGCTGCTTACAGAAAGGAAGATATCGGTACCAGCGGGAATTGGGTAACCATCTTTGTCACCCTTGTATCCTCCTGCAGAACAAAGGTCATGGCTTAACCCAGATATCACAAGATAAAAAATGAATATATTATCTACCCAAGTAATTGAGAGAGGCATGAGAAATACCCGGTAATACATCTGGTTTGATGGCACGTCTAATGAGCAAGGGGGGTTGAGGATACAAGCGAAGAGATTCTGCAACAACAAGTCTTATGTACCTGAAAACATAGGACATATGGTATGTATCAAACCATTTTTGGACGGGTATAGCATTTTCAGAAAATCAACATGGTGTATTCATCCTGCATAAGTGATTAGAAAGACCTACTCCAGTTTTTTAAGTGATTCAATAGTCGGTTTATTCTGTCCCAGTATTGAATCAATTTCGGCTTGAGCTTTCTTAATTTTTGAGGGATTCTGCAGAACAGGAAATCAACATGCATCAGCATGGTCAGAAGCTCTCACTAAGTAAGAATCTCTGACAACAAAACTTTAATACTTAATCAAGGAAAAAGATATTGCATCCAAAAAAGAATCATACTTGAGCAAGAAGGAAAACAGCCCAAGTAAGAACAGCAGCTGTTGTTTCGTGGCCAGCAATAAGCATCGTCATCAGGTCATCCCTTAGCTGTTGAAAAAGCAAAAAAAAAATAGCAAAATGAAAACCATAGTTTTGCACGGGTTTTGACATATGATTATTCTCCAAAATCCGAATAAGTTCAAAAAAGTCTGAAGGGCGTGCTTGGGTAGCAACCACTTTCTAAAAATGTTTGTTTACTATCCCAAGCACAGAAACAGGACATATATCCATCCATTTTCAACATTCTCACACTAGAAGATGAACACATAAAACCATAAGATAGCCATGGGAATGGTAGAGAAAAATATCAGGTTTCGGAGTATCTAGAATAACATGTAGAACACACACTCGTGTCTGAGAAATTGATTATTCAGTGATAGGCCTGTTGTGCATGTCTATGCCAGAAGATCCAAGAGAACCAATACAAATCAGGAGAATAGCAACAGAAGAGAAGATGGGCGTGGGCTGACAGTTGGAGCTGAGTCTGCTGATGGATCAGTAGACAGACATTTGAAGCTGAGTCTGCTGATGGGCCAAATGCAGATATTGAAAAGAATATACTGAATTTGTTAGCACTTATTGTATGCCAGATGGCAACCTTTGATTTGTTAGTATCATTTTGTTTTTTTTCCAGTTTGTTATGAGTAGTATAGCATGTGTGGGGGGAAGTTATTTTTTGAAATGGAAAACATTTTGTGATGGGAGCTTGGCATGCTCGAAATGGCCAACGCTCTTGTTTCTGAATTTTACTCCTAGTTGATGAATACAATGAATTGAATTCCTTAAGTATTGTTGTTTACATTGTCTTGACTTGTTTTAGGCACTCTGAAACTTATCAAACTGGTATCAGAGCACTACGATTCTGGGATGGCCAAACCAAAAATGGAGGCTCGCACAAAAGCGTTGTAGAAGGAAGTTGCGGCAGTGAAAACCGATATCAATGAAATGAAAAATACATTATATGAATTAATGGAGATGATGAAAAGGAATGACGAGGGTAAGGAGAAGGTTGATGGTGAAGCATCAGACCCTATCTACAACAACTCAAATGAACCAAGTAACTATAAGGGAGACCCCACTTGAAGAAAGTTAGAATTACCAATTTTCTCAGGAACCGATCCATATGGTTGGTTGTTTAGAGTGGAACGATATTTCAATGTGAACCGTGTTACACAGGATGAGAAGGTGCAATCAGCAGCAGTTTGTTTGGAGGGACGAGCTTTGAGTTGGTACCAATGGGTTGATGCAAGGACTCTTATATCCTTCTGGGCCCGTTTCAAAGCAGTTGTACTTGATAGATTTCAGAACTCACAAGAGGGTAGTGGGTATGAGACCTGTTATCCCTATGCCAAACGAGTACGGTGGCCGAGTACCGAGAAGACTTTGAGCAGCTATCAGCACCCTTATTAGATCTGGGGAATGAGATGCTCATTGGGATTTTCATGAATGGGTTGCAAGATGAGATAAAAGCTGAATTGAGATTGTACCAGTGTATGGAACTCACTGGTGTGATGGAAAGAGCAAAGAGAACTGATGAGAAAAATGACGCCATAGACCGTGCGAAGGAGATGAAGAGTAAAACACGTGCCCTAGTTGGTCTAACTCGTGGGGGATCGGGTCGAAACTGGGAGACGGGTCATAAAATAGGACCGTGCAGGGTTGTTGACACGGGTCGGGCTGAAAACACAAAACCAATTTATATTAAACCAGACAGGGAAACGCGACCAGCTGAGAATCAACCACCCATCCTCGTCGCGATAGCCTACGGCGAATGTCAGAGAAGGAAGCTCAAAGAAGAAGGGAGCAGGGTCTTTGCTTCTATTGCGATGAGAAGTACCACCCTGGGTATCGTTGCAATAGTCGGCGGTTTAAAGGATTGGTGGTTACAGATGAGGAAGAAGATGTAGCACCCAACGAATCACCCAAGGAAGAGGAAGAGTTTGATGAGGAGGATGCTTCACCCCAGCTCAACACGGAAGCTTCTGTTGACAAGGACATGCTCAAGGGAGAGACGTTAGCCCTGTCGCTCAAGACAATTTTAGGATTTTCCTCTAATAATAATTTACTGAAGATTAAGGGGAAAATTGGGGGATTAGAGGTTATGGTCTTGGTGGATAGTGGAGCCTCAGACAATTTTATTTCTCCAAATTTAGCTGAAAAATTAAAATTACAGGTGGATGAATCTAAATGATTTGGAGTCCAAATGGGGAATGGTGTATGCGTGCATGGTAGAGGAGTTTGTAAGGATGTGTTGTTGACAGTACAAGGTTTTACAATGAGGCAGGATTTTCATTCATTTGAGATAGGAACGGCTGATGTGGTTTTGGGTGTCGCTTAGTTGAAGATATTAGGGGATATATCCACCAATTTTCAGAAATTAACTATGAAGTCCGTTTATGAAGGTCAGATTATAACATGGCAAGGGGACCCAACTCTATCGAAAACCTTGGTATCCTTCAAGAGTTTGATGAATTCGATAGGAGGAGATATGGGGTTTCTGATACAATTAAGATTAAGTGCAGTAATTGGCAAGAATGAGACATAGAAAGACAGTGTGATTCCTGAAGAAATAAAGCAATAATGGCATAATACTCGGAGGTATTTAAAGACCCAGAAGGGTTACCCATTGAGAGGAAGCGGAACCACAGCATACGTCTGAGGGAAGGGGCTGATCCGCCTAACATAAGACCCTATCACTACCCGTATAACCAGAAGAATGAGATAGAGGGCGTAATAAAAGATATGCTATCTTCCGGAATCATAAAGAGAAGCAACAATCCTTTTTCTAGTCCGGTGTTACTAGTGAAAAAGAAGGATAGGGGATGGAGGATGTGTGTTGATTATCGAGCCTTGAACAAATTGACGATACCAGAAAATACCATATTCCGGTCATTGAAGAATTATTAGATGAGCTACATGGTGCTAAAATATTTACAAAGCTCGATCTGAAATCTGGATATCATCAGATACGAGTGAAAAAAGTAGATACAGAGAAGATTGCACTCAGAACACATGAAGGACATTACGAGTTCCTAGTCATGTCTTTTGGGCTAACAAATGCCCCATCAACTTTCCAGGCATTGATGAACGACATTTTTCGCCCTTTCCTTCTCAAATTTATATTGGTATTTTTTGATGATATTTTGGTGTTTAGTAAAAATTTACAGGCTCATTTGGAGCATTTGCGAATGACTTTCAAGGTGGAATCGACTAGTGGTAAATGGCAAGAAGTGCATTTTTGCGCAACCATGAGTTGAATACTTGGGCCATATTTATATCTGCTCAAGGTGTAGTCGCTAATCCAGCCAAACTAGAAAGCATGTATTCCTGGGCCATACCGAAAAGCATTAAAGAATTGGGAGGTTTTCTCGGGCTCACCGGGTACTACCGCAGCTTTATGAATGGATATGGAAAGATAGCAGCCTTTTTGACACAACTCTTGAAAAAGAATTTCTTTCAGTGGAGTAATGAGGCTACACTGGCCTTCAATAGCCTCAAGCAAAACTATGATGAGGGTACCTGTATTGGCCCTGCCTAACTTCTCTAAAAGGTTCATTGTTGAGGCAGAGTCATCAGGTTATGGGTTGGGCGCTGTTCTGATGCAAGAAGGCCACCCTATAGCCTATTGGAGTCACACTCTTATCTTCAAGAGCTCGAGCCAAGTCTGTATATGAAAAGGAGTTGATGGCCATTGTATTAGCAATTGAAAAATCGAGGGCGTACCTTTTGGGCAGGAGATTCACAATAAGAACGGATCAAAGTAACTTACAATTCTTGTTAGATCAGAGGATCATTACAGAAGGGCAGCAAAAATGGCTGGTGAAGTTGTTGGGTTATGATTTTGAAATTCAACATAAACCTGGACTCCAAAACAAGGCAACGGATGCACTCTCTAGGAAGGCTAGTTCAGCAGAGTTGTGCTCCCAAGGGATGTTGAACCAACTTACAACATTTTCTACAGCCGCATGCCCCACTCTTACCGAGCTGCAAGAAGAGTTGCAGGACCCTCACCTGAGAAGCATAATCCAAAGTCTGATTCTTGACCCACACAGCAAGACTCACTTCTCGCTTCAAGGAGGAATTCTGATGCATGAGGGCAGGATGGTATTACCTAGCAATTCTCCAAGGATCCCTATTTCGATGAAGGAGTTCCACTATACCCCTCAAGGGGGACATTCAAGCTACTTACGGACCCTTAAAAGGATCTCATCTGTATTATTTTGGGAAGGAATGAAGGCGGAAATTAAGAAGTTCGTGGCATCTTGCGAGATTTGTCAGATGGTGAAATATTCAACTCTGAGTCCACAAGGGCTCCTCCAACCCTTACCTATCCCGAGTGCTCCATGGAAGGATATCTCTATGGATTTCATTAGCGGACTACCAAGAGTACAAGGAGTTGACACAATCCTAGTGGTGGTAGATTGTCTGACCAAATATGGCCACTTTACTCCTCGGACACCCTTACATTGCCAAGAAAGTAGCAGTTCTATTCCTCAAAGAAGTCGTGAGATTACATGGTTTTCCTTGCTCCATAGTATCGGATAGAAATCGGGTGTTTGTTAGCCATTTCTGGAAAGAGTTATTCAAGTTAGTAGGCACGAAATTGAAGATGAGCTCAGCCTATGATCCTCAAACCGATGGACAAACCGAAGTTGTTAACAGATGCTTGGAGGATTATTTGAGGTATTTCACAAATGGACAGCCGAGGGTTTGGGTTAAATGGGTAATGTGAGCAGCGTATTGGTACAATACGACATTCCATATCTCAGCAGAGATTACAATGAAATGAATTCCTTGAGTATTGTTGTTTACATTGTCTTGACTTGTTTTAGCCACTCTGAAACTTATCATTCAGTCAGAACCACCACCATTGGTAAATATTGAACAGGGAAACTTTAAGATATTTACCTGACGATCATCAACATCAGCTCCTCGCATATCAACTAAAAAACGCAGGAGACTTGCATCCTGCAAATTTTATAGTTATAATGACACCTTGCAAGTAAATATAAATATATAAATAGTTGTACAACACCCAGTTAACAAGCCAATGTTAACAAGGAAGATAACTTATAGAGAGTATACTGATGCACCTTAAGATTTGAGTAGTCCCTATTCTGCAGTTTCTCAACATCTGTTTCCTGCCATGCGATGCAATCAAAATCAGGGTCTAGGCATTGATTCCAATTAAGATATTTGGTTTCCTTATGCACATGCTACATGAGAGGAATCTACCCCGCATTGACAAGAAAGCCAGGTAGTAATATGGGCAAGCCAACAGGAAGCTAAAGCAGAAGCAAAATCATGAAAAAATAATTCAGGGTCTATATGAACCTTTAGTGTAGTAGAGTGGCTGATACTGCATCTTACTTTTAGGTTTCATTTACTTAAAAATAAAGGATCTGATTTTCTTTCCTTTCTTATAAAGCTTATATTCTTACCTGTCTAGTCTCTTTTGCATTTCTGATGAGTCCATCAAGACAGTCATTGATAACTTTAAGGTCATTTCGAAACTTCCGTTGCCTGGGGACTATCCACCTGGCCAGGGGGATTTTCCAATAAGGGATATAGAACGTCGATCTATGCTCTGCTTCAAAAAGGGTACCATACACAGCCTATAACGCGTTTAAAAAAAATGCTAATCAGAGATAAAGAGAGAAATATTGAAATGCAGCAGAAAATCAATGCAACACCAGACCAGAATCTTAATATTGTATTGCCTTTCCTTTCATACCTTTATCACAGGAGACTCTTTTGTAACAGAACCAAAGTCATAATTGAAGACACCAAGCCCAATAATATCGAGAGCCAAACTTGAAAACTCTGCTTCAAGATCCAACTCAATTGAATTCCCTCCAAGTAAGTGCTCTCCTTCTAGAAGTTTCTCAAATTTCATTACTGTGCTTTCTGAACAATCTGCAAACATTTCGACCATAGCTTCCAAGTACAAGGCATGGAATCCAGGAGCAATAACTGCATATTGTGATGAAACAAAGTAAAAGCAGTAGTTACAACAACTAATAACTAAATGTGTATTTGTTTTTTCTATTGTAGAGCAAAAAAATACATAATTTTGTATTTCTCACCTCTTCTCCTTTGCTTCCAAGTGTCAAGGTCAGCAGGTATAAGTCCTTTTCCCATTATTGGTTCTAGAATTTCAGCAAGAACCCCCTAATTAAAATATGAAAATATGTAAATAAATAAAGTAATATTATATATTGAAAGTTTGACACTGAGCATGAGTAAAGAATGAGGTTGAGCAGAGAACAAATTATCTTATTTGGTTTAAAATAGTCAGGTACCATGAATTTGAGCTTTATATAAAAAAAAAATTACATGCAATTCCATTAATAACCTTGGGTGAAAATATTATAGATTTATTATAGAAGAATTAACACTAATGAACAACAAACACGAAGATGTTCAATATATTTTACAATAAATCGTTAATTGCAAAGTTAATTTCTTGAGGAAACAATGTCCAAGAGTCTACGGATATGCTACTTGTGAATTTTTTAATTGAAGTAAAAGGGTGAAAGGTGAATAAATAGTTTAGGGTTAATCAAATGGTTGATATTTATTTCATCTAATGGTCGCTCTCAATTTCATTAAGGGTAAATTTGACTTTATACACGTAGAAATGATTCTCCACATGTGAGTTTGACCATGTTTCAAATGAGAATGGATTATGGAGAGTTAGGAATGAACGAGGGGAGAATGATCTTAACTATTCACCCCTAAAAAATACAAACAAAGCAAGGGAATGGCTATTCCCTTACTCATTCTCCATCCATTCTCCCTGAAAATTACAAACCAAGCACACCCTAAGTCATTTTCCCATATTGGTTCTAGAATTTCAGCAAGAACCCCTTAATTAAAATATGAAAATATGTAAATAAATAAAGTAATATGCTTAAAGTATTTTAAGTAATAAAATATAAAGTCAGAGTACACCAAGCTAATTCCAGTAAATAGAAAACAATGCTAGAAACATACATTCTAAATGCAATAATGGAATGAAATCAAAGAATACAAAATCTTGCTAAATCAGCAAGTTCTGAGATTGTACCTTGTCATAAGAAAATGCATTTTCTCGAAGAATATGCCTTGCAACAATGGGATCTGATACAACAACGAATGCTTTTGGCCCAAAAGCAAGTTTATATACTGAGCCGTGCTGCAAAATTAACAGACATCTATATAGATCTCTAAGCAATTATCGACAAAGCAAACCAAAGGAAAAGCATTTAGTGAAAGAAAATATTGTGCAACAATTTTGCTGCAATTGCTAGAATCTAGATATCAATGCATACTATTTTAGCAAATATTCAATTGAACCGTCACTACACCATATGACAGCATCTCTTTCTGATGACACCTTATATACCTAAGTACCTTCAACGCAATCCAGTGTCAATTGACCAATAGTCGTTACAGGGAACACAAGCATTACCAGTGACACATTGGCAAAACAAAAACTCCAATTAAAGCATCTATGGGCAGAATTAATGTATAGAGCAAGTTTACCTCTATAAACCAGTCGTAGAGGGAGAAGAAGAGAGGGCGATCAAACAAATCAGAGACGGCGCCTTCAGCAGTAGGCATGGAACCAAGATTTCCCCCGCTTAACAGATTGGTAAGAAGATTACTTGCATTGTCCAAAAGATTCCTTTTTGTTTTTGGTTCATTGGTGCTTGTCGACTGGCATCTACATGAAAACATTTCCACATATTCAATACGAAAACAAATATTTCAATGAACTTTCACTACAACAAAAGAATGAAAAAATTTATATATTTACCTCAAATTGGCAGAAAAGTCTTAAAACCAAAAAAAACTGAACTTGAAATTCAACAAGATTCAATTTTTCTGCCTTAATTGGTACAAATTGTTTGGAAAATAGGGCAAAAAAAAATTAACCGACATATGTTTAAGTTTCATAGAGATAGAGAAGCGGATAAAGTAAGCAAAGCGTCAGAACAGTGAGTATAAATAACAAAAAGAGAGGTGTTTGGTCTCCAAGAAAATTGCTAAATCAGAAACTGAAACAGCAAAAAAACTCCAATAGAGAAATTACAAAATGCTTGAGATTGAACTGTTCACAGATGGGCACTATAACCAGTAACCAATCCCCAGCTAAAAAGTACCTGATAAATGGAGACCCTTTTGGCTTAGAATTGAGAAGATGAGTCCTTGAGGTACCCACGAATCCAAATTCTTTTGTTTGAAAACTGCCATAACCAAGAGCTGAAGAGACCTGAAAGATGCAAGTTGAAGTAGCCATTGCAAGCCAAAAAGCAAAATTTCAGTGAGCCATACCCATACCACATCCAAATGATAATAATATAACAAAAAAAAAGAATCATATAAATCTTTTTTTTTTTTTTTCAAATAGTTGGAAATCCTCGGTCAAATCATTTTTTTTGGGATTAAGCGGAAAAAGTAAAACACCTGATTATCCAGGCTCTTGCAAGAAACATCTCTGAATTCGAACTCACAATCTCAAAATAAGATTATGAACACTACACCA
>SKCR01018913.1:0-52293 GCA_019454045.1 Zanthoxylum bungeanum
CAGCAATGATACCCACAAACATTTTACAATGTAAAAAGATAGTGAAACTAATGCACACAAAAGCAAAAAGACAAGAGAAAAGAGAATAAAGAAGTTAATGACTAATCGGGTGAAACTTCTACTCTAAGTTACTAGTTGTTTTCTTTCTTTATAAATTACCGAATAAGTAAATTCTCTGATTATATTTACCATTCTCCATATACACAACCAACAAAATATTAATCAATCTCATTTTTGCCCATAACAGTCACAAGTGCAGTTGATAAGAGAGTAATATTTTTGTCCTAAAGTTTTATCAGAATTCACACTTTTTTGTAGTAATGGAATAATTTTTCTGATTTTTTCTTTGATTTTTGATTTTTGATTTTTGATTTATATAAAATATCTTCCATCTATGTAGCGAGTGTTAGGTCGGTGGCTCCCAAACCAGTTGGCTTTAGGGCACCAGGTGTTAAGACACCCCTACAGACTTAATTACTCAGAATTCAGATATATATATTTTTGCAACATCCTTGATCCATGTAGCGAGCTTTGGGCCAGTGACTCCCAAACTAGTTGGCTTTATGGCACTAGGTGTTAAAACACCCTTACAGACTTAATAACTCGGATCTAAGATTTAAATTTTTTTTTACTCCATCACTTTTTGAGTTTTTTCCTCCAATTAAACTAGAGCATTGAATATTACAAACTTTTCAATTATAGCTCATGTCCGTATGTTACCATGTATGTTGATAATACTTGCTAACGGAGCATATGCAGATCCATTTTAGTCAATTTTATGGAGAATTTACAAATTAAATAATTTAAAAGGAAATAAACAAAAATTAACCTGTTTCGAAAATGGGTTGAAATACGTATCAGGAGTGGGAACTCCTTACATAACTATCTCTCACCAATTTCACCCGACTAATCAAATTAAAAACACAAAAAACATAAAATATTGTTTTGATTTTGGTAAAAATTTTCAATTTTTTTTTTATATTTTTTCGAAAAATTTTGGACTAAAAACAACACACAAACTAAAAACAAGATACTAATCAACTAATTCCCTCCCCCAAACCTAAATGAGACATTGTCCCCAATGTCTTAAGTAGAAGAAGAGTTATGAAGATAATACCTGGTTAACTGAAATTCTACACGAAAAGTTAAAGGTTAAGATCCAGATTAATCCGACGCCTCTTACCACGATCGTTCTCGGCCCAATTTATCTTTGAAATGATAGGGTCAATTTGTGTTTCATAGGCTAAGATTGGGTCAATTAGATCCGGAGCAGTTCTGGAAGTAAAGAGGAGTTCTTTCATAGGTTTTGTCACGAACCCATTTCTCCGGGCATCATCAAGAAATACACAAAGAAAATCATAAAATCCTTCAATGTTGTACAATCCAAGCGGTTTCTGGTGTATGTTCAAGTTCGCCTAAGATAACACTGTAAAAATTTCCTCCATTGTGTCCAAGCCACCTGGCAAAGTAATAAAAGCATCAGCACGGTTAATCATTTCTACCAGTCGTTCAGACATACCTGGCACAATTAGTTTTTCTCCGTTTGATGGTCCAATAAGATTTGCCTCCGCCAAAGGTTTTGGAATGATTCCCAAGACTTGACTGCCTCATTCCTGTACGGCCTTTGAAACGATCCCCATAAGTCCAAGATTGCCACCGCCATATACTAAGTTCCTATTCCTTGTAGCTAAGACTCGACCCAATTCTTGTGCTGCCGCTACGAATTGTGGTTTAACACCAACACTAGTACCGCAAAACACACAAATGTTTTCAACTCGTCTTCTTGAAGTGGCTTCCATGTTTTACTCTGGATATATTCAAAAGTGCAATGATGAATTGAATTTATAACACCTGAAAAGGGTGAGTAAAATAATAGCACTAGTACCTGCCAGATGACAATTATTAGTTAAACAGTAATATAAATCGTGATAATTAAAAAGGTCTGGATCTTGTCGGAGAAAATAAAAGAAAACAACAAAACAAATCACAATTATTAGGAAAAGACAAAGAGAAATAATATGTACAAGAAATGTAGCGGCTTGATTGACGTCTATGCATCAGAGACAAGCTTCCCATCCAATTTTCTTATAAATTGGCAAACATGGTCTTTTTGAGTCAGATTCCCGAGACTTAACTGTTGTATTTCCTTTTGAATTGTGCATATAACACACGAATTTTGTGATACACATATCCACTGGGATGTGTCTCAAGAGTTTTAGATATGTCATCCAAAGACTCCTTACTCATGCCATCCCAAACGAATTAATCTTATCTTCACGGTTATCAGACACCATTCCTAAAGAATGAAAATGAGTATTACAAAACATGCGAGCATATTTATAGCATACACCCATTCTTTTGGCTCTTCTCTTTTTAGCATAGGTGCTTTTTCCTAGACAGGCATATGTGAAATAAAAGGATCAGATGACTCACTTGCCCGTCGGACTCGTGCTTCAATAATCCAACGAATGTCATTAGGAATACCTTTGATCATCAGTAATATCATCCGTTCCAAGCAAGCTTTGTAAACTTTCATCATAGATTTTTGAGGGAGAGAAGGAAATTGACTGTGAAGATTTGTGAAAACTTCATCCATTCTGAGATAACTTAACCCGCAAAAACTAAACACGCAAAATGAAATCACACCAAATCACAATATATACAAAAATTGCATGGGTTGCCTCCCAGCTAGCCTTAAGTTTAACGTCGTCAGCTAGACATGACTGCCCGAATGTTATGCTGGATCTGAAAGTGTGACACTTTCTTTTTGTCGCTCAAATGATTCTCCCCAGTAGTGCTTGACACGCTGACTATTAACCTTGAATGTGTTGTTGGTGTTGGGATCCAGTAACTCAACATCTCCATATGGTAAAACCTGAGTGATCGTAAATTGACCTGACCACCTTGATTTTAACTTTCCAGGGAAAAGTTTTAACCTCGAGTTGTACAACAACACCTACTGCCTTGGTTCCAACTGTCTGTGCACAATTTTTTGGTCATGCCATTTCTTAGTCTTTTCTTTGTACAATCTGGCATTCTCATAAGCCTGTAGGAGAAATTCCTCCAATTCATTGAGTTGGTGAAGTCTTTTCTCTCCTGCAGCTTGTGGATCAAGATTCAACTTCTTCAGTGCCCAATACGCCTTGTGTTCAAGCTCAACTGGTAGATGGCATGCTTTTCCAAACACCAATCGATATGGGGACATACCAATGGGTGTCTTGTAAGCTGTTCGGTAGGCCCATAACGCGTCATCCAGTTTTGTAGACCAATCCCTCCTTGTTGATCCAATGGTTCTTTCCAAGATTATTTTGATCTCTCTGTTTGAATCTTCAACCTGTCCATTTGACTGTGGATGGTAAGCAGTGGCAACCTTGTGAGTAACTCCGTATTTGGATAAGAGTGCATCAAAGTATTTGTTGCAGAAATGTGTGCCACCATCGCTGATGATTACCCTAGGTGTTCCTAAGCGAGTGAAAATATTCTTTTTAAGGAATTTAATCACTACTTTTGAATCATTGGATGACAGTGCAATTACTTCAACCCATTTGGAGACGTAGTCTACAGCAACCAGTATCTACATGTTTCCGAATGATGGAACAAAGGGTCCCATAAAATCAATACCCCACACATCGAATATCTTCACTTCCAGAATATTTTGCAACAGTCCTTCATTTCTCATCGAAATATTCCCCGTTCTCTGGCACCTGTCACATTGAAGAGCAAATAGATAAACATCTTTAAAAAGAGTGGGCCAGAACAAACCTGATTGTAGGACTTTGGCTGCAGTTTTATTTCCGCTGAAGTGTCCGCCATATGGTGATGAATGACAGTGTTGCAAAACATTGTTGGCCTCCTTCTGTGGAACACATTGTCTCAGTAGTTGATCAGCACAACATTTGAACAAGTACGGCTCATCCCAGACATAATGCTTGACTTCTTTGAAGAACTTCTTCCGTTGCTGAGTTGTCCATTCCAACGGCCATTTTTTTGATACAATGAAGTTGACATAATCAGCATACTAAGGGGCATCCTGCTGTCTTATGGCAAACAATTGTTCATCTGGAAAATTTTTTTTGATTGACAATTCTTTGCCAGCTGTTTCTCCATTCTCGAGCCTCGATAGATGATCTGCCACTTGGTTTTCTGTCCATTTCATATCTCAAATCTCTACATCAAATTCTTGCAGAAGAAGTATCCAACGGATCAATCTGGGTTTGGCATCTTTCTTTGCGATCAGATAATTGATTGCTGAATGATTTGTGTAGACCACCACTTTGGGACCCAGTAGATAAGAGCAGAATTTATCAAAAGCGAACACAACTGCAAACAACTCATTTTTTGTGGTTGTGTAGTTGAGTTGAGCTTCATTCAGAGTTCTGCTGGAGTAGTAAATGGTGTGGAAAATCTTTACTTTGCATTGTCCCAAAACTGCACCTACAGTAAAATCACTAGCATCGCACATCACTTCAAATGGAAGGGTCCAGTCTGGTGCTACAATGATGGGGGCAGAAACCAGCTTCTGTTTTAAGATCTCAAAAGCCTCCTGACATTCTTTGGTGAAGTTGAAAGGCACATCATTTTCCAGAAGATTGCAAAGAGGTTTTGCAATCTTGGAAAAGTCTTTGATAAATCTCCTGTAAAAACCTGCGTGACCAAGAAAATTCCGAATCCCTTTGACAGATGTTGGTGGAGGTAGTTTTTTCAATTGTCTCGATCTTTGCTTTGTCTACCTCAATTCCTTTTTGTGAGATCCGATATCCAAGAACAATGCCTTCCTTTACCATGAAGTAGCTTTTCTCCAATTGAGTACCAGGTTTGTATCTTTGCACCTTTGCATAACCTGTTCTAGAGTTTGCAGGCAGTGGTCAAAAGAATCTCCAAACACAGAGAAGTCATCCATGAAAACCTCTATACTCTACTCCAGCATGTCTGAGAAAATAGCCATCATACAACGTTGAAATATGGCAGGAGCATTACATAATCCAAATGGTATCCTGCGGAAAGCAAAAGTACCATAGGACATGTAAGTGTGGTTTTTTCCTGATCTTATGAGGCGATGGAAATCTGATTGTACCCTGAATATCCATCAAGAAAGCAATAGTACTAATGTCCCGCCAGTCTGTCTAGAATCTGATCAATGAATGGCAGCGGAAAATGGTCATTTCTCGTGGCTTTGTTCAGCTTCCGATAATCCATGCATACTCTCCATCCAGTCACCATTCTTGTAGGAATCAACTCGTTCTTTTCATTTGTGACTACAATGATTCCTCATTTCTTTGGCACACATTGCATATGACTCATCCAAGTGCTATCTGAGATGGGGCAGATGATACCAGCATCCAACCATTTAATGATTTCTTTCTTTACGACTTCCTTCATGATTGGATTGAGTCTCCATTGATGTTCCACTGTGGGGTTGTACTAATCATTTATCAGGATCTTGTGCATGTAAAATGATGGACTAATGCCTTGAATGTCTACTATAGTCCAACCAATGGATCTCTTGTGCTCTCGTAACACTCTCAACAACTTTTCTTTCTGCTCCAATGTTAGAGAAGAAGAAATAATTACAGGTAATTCAGAAGATTTTCCAAGAAATGCATACCTGAGATGGCTCGGAAGTAACTTCAGCTCCAACTATGGTGGTTCTTCAATCGAAGGCTTGATTCAATCTTTCTTCGGGAGTTCCAGACTTTCCACTCGTGGTGTTGATTTGAAACGAAACGGTTTGTAAAGATAGTTGATATATTCCAGAATTTCGGCAACTAACTCGCTGTCAGTCATGTTGGTGATGCAAGCTTCAAGTTTTTCCGTGGGAATTGTATCAGTATCTTGGATGAGACTTTCAACAACATCAATTCTGAAATATTCTTCCTCCTTTTCTTCCCTTGGGAATTCCATGGCTTTGAAAACATTGAAAGTAACTTTTTGGTCCTGAACTTTCATGGTTAGTTCTCATTTTTGCACATCAATCACAGTTCTACCTGTCGCCAAAAATGGTCTCCCAAGAATGATAGGAACATCTTTGTCTTCCTCCATGTCAAGGATAATGAAATCTGCTGGAAGAATGAGTTTTTCAACTTTGAACAGCACATCTTCAACGACTCCTCTTGGAAATATGAGCGTTCGATCAGCAAGTTGCAGTGAGACTGAGGTAGGCATTGCTTCTCCAATTTGCAGTTTCTTGTAATATAAAAAGGCATTAAATTAACACTTGCACCCAAATCACATAAAGCCTTAACGATGTAATGTTCTCCAATGGTGCATGGGATTGTGAAACTGCCATGATCTTTCAACTTCGGGGGAAGTTTCCTTTAAATGATGGCTCTTCATTCCTCCGTCAATGCTACTGTCTCATAGTCTCCCAATCTCCATTTTCGTGAAAGAATGTCTTTCATTAATTTTACATAGCTGGGCATTTCTTCCAATGCTTCTGCAAATGGGATGTTGATGTGCAGCTTTTTAAACACTTCCAGAAATCGATCAAACTGCTTGTCCAGTTTGTTTTTCTGAAGACGCTGAGGAAAATATGGAGGTGGAATGATCTGATCTTTTTCTTTTTCCTTTGCTTCTTTTTCTTCCATCTGTGGAACTGCATCTTTTGGAACTTGAAGATAACATCATATGCTGCTTGTTACGTTTTGAACATCTCTGTAATCCATTCTTTCATTTCTGGTTCTTTTTCAAACTCCTGGCTTTTGTTCTGTTGCTGGAATCTAGGTGGTGGATAATTCTTCTGCCCTGAATTGTTGCTCCATGAAAAATTGGGATGATTCCTCCACCATGGGTTGTATGTGTTGGAATACGGATTGTTCCCATGTTTGTTGAAATTGTTGATATAATTCACCGTCTTTTCAAGTTGGTTTGGTTCTGGTGCTCATCCATATGGTGAACTTGTGGCTCTAATATTGCTTTGAGTGCTGAGAGTCTCCATGAATTTGCATATCTGATCCAGCTTGGCACTGACTGCTGTATTGGTTCCAACTTCATAAATTCCTGCAATTCTTTGAATCATGCTTTTTTCTATTGGCCACAAGGAATTGTTGTTGGCCATTTCTTCAATTAGGTCCCAGGCTTGATCTTCTCCTTTTGCCATCAAAGCTCCTCCAGCAGCAGCATCAATAGTGGTTCTCATCAGTCCAGAAAGTCTATTATAGAAAGTTTGGACTTGAAGCCATTTTGGAATCTCATGGTGAGGACATTTCTGAAGCAAATCTTTGTACCTTTCCCAAGCTTCGTAGAGAGTTTCTGAGTCAAGTTGTACAAAGGATGTGATGTCATTCCTCAGTTTTGCTGTTCTGGCTGGTGGAAAGTACTTTACAAGGAATTTGGTGGCTAGAGTGTTCCAAGTTGTGATGGAACCAGCTGGTAATGAGTGTAGCTAAGCTTTTGCTATGTACTTCAAGGAATATGGAAAAACCCACAGTCTCATAGCTTCTTCAGCTCCTCGGTTATAATTAAAAGTGCCGCAAACTTCCAGAAAGTTGCTGATGTGGGCATTAGGATCTTCAGTTGCATTCCCTCCAAACTGAAATGACTACTGAATCATCTGAATGCATGTTTTGATATCACCCGCATTTGCTGGTAAGGGAGGAAGTACAATACATGAAATGAGGCCATCAACCACAAGAATGGTTCTGTCTCGAATGGGAATTGGTGGTGCAACCTCCAAAGGTTCAGGTTCCATGTTAATAATTGTTTCTTGCCATTCTCGTCTTTCTCTTCTCAATTGTCTGACGGTTCTTTCAATTTTTGGGTCAAGCGGTCGAATTTCAAAGCTTCTAGTTCGTCTCATGTAGTGTTTGAGAACCTGAAACAAGTGAAAACAAAAATAAAAAGTAAAAAGAAATTAGATACAAGTAAAGGTATCTAACCTTAAAACTAATAGTGAAAGATAAATAAGTCCCCGGCAACGGCGCCAAAAACTTGACCAGTGCTTTCACACACGTATAACGCAAGCGCACGTATCGTTCAAGTAGTATAAAAAGTATCGATCCCACAAGGACTTAATACCTAATATATTAATTTTATGAGGTCAAATGATTACTATTATCTAACAGGTTGATTGATTGATTTGAAATGGTGACTTTAAAATTAAAAAATAGAAACAAGTAAATATTACGTGAGAATAGATTAAAGAAAGTTCAAATTTATAAAACTATCCATGGTTGTGATTTCTTCCAATATCTAATTAAAGATGAAGTGGTTATTTCATGTTTGTGTAATATATCGGTCTACTAACCTGGAACACAAAATTATGCAAAAGCCTATGTCGATGGTCATATACAAATACCCAGTATAAACCAATTGAATCATATGTCTATGTCAACTAAATTACCTAGATTCATTAAGATTAAGTTCCAATTAAAGTTACCCCGCCCGACAGGTATATGTCTATCCTGTAAGGAAATCTATTAAAGGGTTATCTATCCTCAAGGAAGATCGTGGGCTATTAAGTCTAAGGCTAAAACCTAAAATTCATTTGTCAAGTTTATTTTAGATTTACCAGATCAATCTTATTAGTGGCCAGTTAACAAGATGCATTAAGCTTAAGACTTAATAAGTAAACCTTTAAATTACCCAAACTATAAAATAACCCCTTATAAACCGGTGATATTAGAATTCATCACAACCCCAGATAACTAACTTAGTTACTACATATAACTAGGGCTAGTAAAAACTTAAAAGTAAAAGACATAAAGTAAAATGCTGAAAAGTAAATGCGGTAAAGTAAATACTGAAAAGTAAAATTACAATAAAATAAAATGCTAGGGTTAAAGGATCTACTTTTACTACTACTACTACTACTTTAGATATCTCCCTTATAATACATTAACTTGTGATAACATTACCAACCAGCCATATAGCGATAACCAAATTAAGTCAAATTAAGTCTGACCTGCCATAAAGACTGTATCAATATTTGTCCATAAACCAGCTATATAGGTGGTAAATTACCAACCGACCAACCAGGCGGTATCCATGCTTAGTCAGATTAAAGCCAGTTTATAATTGTTTACCAACCGACCAATATAGCGGTGTCCTTGTTAAGTCAAATTTTAAATAGTGAATATATTATAATTAGGGGAGATTAATCTAAATAACAGTAATAAAAGTTTTACCTTTCACTCTAGTAGGGGGAAGTTACATCCTCATAGCTGAATAGTAAAAACTGAAAAAGTAAAGAAAGTAAATTACTATTACAGAAAGTAAATAAAAATTAATTACAAAATTGAAATTAAAAGAAAACTTAGATACAAACTCCTTATTTATTCAGAGAATTACAGAGGGGAAGGTACATCTGAAACTGAAATTTTGAGCTGAATTTATAGGCATCGATAGGGTCTCCGCGTCGCGACGCGCAAGTTGTTCTTGCGTCGTGACGCGACCACGTGTCATGCTCTGATTCGTCCGTCGAGATTCTTATCCGATGATGTGGCATTTTGGATGATTAATTCAATAATTGAGCTGACGTGGCAGTGACGTGGCGACACATGGCGATTGCGATTGTCGGCACTATAGGATTATGACACGTGGCGCACTGTGATTGGCTGATGATGACGTGGCAGTGATATGGCAATGTTGACTCAGACTTCTACTGATATGGCGATGATGTGGCTGACACATGGGGTGACACGTGGCGATGGCGATTTTCGGCACCATAGGATGATGACACGTGGCACGACGTACGTTAGCAGATCGACTGTGATGTTGACACATGTCACGGCGCACGTTGCAAAGTCAAACTTCTCAAATTCTAACACGTGTCCCCGACGCATGTTAGCATGGAGCGTCGCACGTTAGGCGTCGCGATGCACCAAATTACCATTTTGCCTTTTTGTGTCCTTTTTCAATGTTTTGGCTCCAAATCACCTCCAGAATGTCCTGAAACTTTATTTATCTACAAAATAACACAAAACACATTAAAATATTCATAAAACTCAAGAAACGTTACAAAATATTAGGTCAAATGAGTGGGAAAAGTGATACATTTACCACTCATCAGGCCTAAATTGATTTTTGGCAAAAGGGTGATTCCTTATTGGGCCTTGGCATCTTGGATTGGATCCATATTGGCCAAAGCCCTGTTGGACAATTATGACCCATAGCGTCACTATTTGTAAAAGACATTGTGGTTTTTGTACAAATTAACTATGTGACAATGAAATTGCATTTTATCATTTGTAATTTGATTACTTAAATATATAAATGATAAAAGTCCTTATGATTAGTTCCGGATTATTAGATATGAGATAATATCAATCCATACAGGTTTAATCATTAAATATCCATAGTCGTAGTATTATCGAGACTGGACATCGATAATGCGGAATAGACTAGTATCACACTTGTACGTGTTATGGAAGCGTAACAATATAGTTCTCCTATATTTAAGTATTGGATACTTATGCAATTGTGATAGGAGGTTGTGTTTACCGATGGTACGGAAACAGCTTCGCTCTGGATAGACCCCTCAGAATCCCATTGGTAGTATGACTATGTGTCTATGGGAATCCACATCAGGGTAGGTGTATGTAGTCTTAACCTGAGACTTGCATCGCTAGTACTTGCGACAATCAATACGCTTTGGTTTTGGTCGTCCGGGACTTTAACAAGTTCCATGTATGCCTCTTCTGGGTTTATTGAGAATCGTAGTGTATTGGATGTGATGTCAAGATGGAAGTATCACTTTAGTCATATGCAGATGATGATCACACATGGATACAGAACTAGTACTCTAATGGGTTGCAACCATCGGGATAATATGACTAGGTCATGATTATCCGATTAAAGAGACTAGTTGCTTGTGATCCGATATATGCTTCATACGGAGCAGACACTATTCCAGCTCCAGGCCTTGCATGTGACATCCGATACTAGATCCTAATACGCAATACTACGTATACTATGCCTGACATAGATTATATATTCCTTTAAGAATATTCTGGAGAATTGGGTAGGCACAGTGCTTTGCTAGAAGCCAACCATGTCTCATAAATCGGTAAAAACGTGGTACGAGATACGCAAGTGTTCGGATAGTCCGATGACCGGATTTACTGCCAACATATCCAGTGATCTCATGGGTCGCTTCCCGAAGATTCACCGATGACGTTTGATTCGAACATAATTAATCTAGGATTAATTACGGAGAGATTTTATCTGGGATAAAATACTATTTGAAGAGAGAGAACGATTATTTTGGAATTAATCGATAAAATAATATATTCGATATATTATATGAAATTAGATTTAATAACAGAATTAAAATTGGATTTTAATTCGGGCGAACAAATTAATTTAGAATTCATTCGCAAGCGACGTGAATAGTAATTTTGCTATGCACAATTATTTAATTAAATTTGATTTAATTACGTCGCAACGGAAAAATCTTCAATTCAGAATTAACGAACCCGAGCCCGGGATGTGTTGCGGGCCCACTCGCATTTTGAATCAAGTGGGGCCCACATATTGTTGGAATTGTCTAAGCTTCCCAAGATCATTTCAAGCATTGAAAATAACATGTGAATACATCAAGGAGGTGCAGAATAATCACAATGATCGGTTGAGGCGATGCGGTGAAGAACAAAATCATTTTCTCCCTCCAAGAGTGCCCGACAAACTCACTGTTTTTGCTGCTTGTTGTCTCGGCAGTGAGTTGAAATTTTGGCCTCCATTTTTGGTCCAAGCTCCAAGCTTTTGGGTGGTTGTTCCATGCTCACGAAGTTAGTTCCCTATCACCTTTGTATGTACTCATTTGGTGTGGTAGCACTTAGTGATTTTGCCACAAAATCACCATGGCTTCACCTCTTTATTCTCGGCATTTCTAGACAGAAAACAAAAGCGAAACAGCCCTTGTGGGTGAAGATGAATAAGAGAGTGTGTTGGTTTTGGTGCCAAAAACCGTGAACCATAGAGAGAGAATGGAAGTTGTGTATTTAATAATTGATTTCCAAAATCAATTAAACATATACCAAACATATAATAATAATAATAATAATAATATATGTCAATCAAGCTTTCAAAAAGCTTTCCAACCACTTCCATCAAGTCACATCACTCAATCAATCAAGTGACAAGTTGTCACATCACTCAAAGTGACTAATGATTTGACGCTTGATGTGACTTGCGTGCCGCACTCGAATTCGAAATGCGAATGTGCTCGCAAACACTCGCGGGCTCGGGTTCGCTAATTCCATATTAATGAATTTTCCGTTGCGACGTAATTAAATGATTATGCCCAGCGAAATCACTATTCACATCGCTAACGAATTAATTCTAAATTAACTCGTTCGCCCGAATTAAAATCTAATTTTAATTCCGCGCCGAAATCCAATTTCGTTTAATATATCGAATATATTATTTTACCGATTAATTCCAAATTAATCGTTCTCTTTCTTTAATTGATATTTTATCCTAGATAAAATATCTCCGCAATTAATCCCAGATTAATTTTCTCTCTCATCTAATTAATCCCAGATTAATTAAGTACGAGTCATACATCATCGGTGAATCTTCGGGAAGCGACCCATGAGATCCCCGGATATGTTGGCAGTAAATTCGGTCGTCGGACTATCCGAACACGTAAGTACCTCGTACTACGTTTGTACCGATTTACAAGACAAGGTTGGCTTCTAGCAAAGCACCATGCCTACCCATTCTCCAGAAACATGCTTACAGGAATAAGCGATCTATATCAGGCGTAGTATACGTAGTATTGCGTATTTCGATCCTGTATCGGATGTCACGTGCTAGGTCTGGGGCTGGAATTGTGTCTGCCCCGTACGAAGTATATATCGGATCTCTGGTAACTAGTCTCTATATCGGATAAAACAGACCTTGTCATTTTATCCCGATGACTGCAGTACATAAGAGAACCAGTACCATATCCTACGTGACCATCATCTCCATTATGACTGGAGTGATACTTCCGTCTTGAGATCACACCCAACACACTACGATTCTCAATATACCCAGCAGAGGCGTACACAGAACCTGTTAAAGCCCTGGACGACCAAAACCAAAGTATATTGATTGTCGCAAGTATTAGCGGTGCAAGTCTCAGGTTAAGACCAAATACACTACCCTGATTTCGGACTTCCATAGACACATAGTCATACTACCAATGGAATTTCGAGGGGGTCTATGCAGAGCGAAGCTGTTTCCCGTACCATCGGTAAAACACAACCTCCTATTACACTTACATGAGTATCCTATACCCAAATATATGAGAACTATGCCGTTGTACCCTCACAACGGGCACAAGTGTAATACTAGTCTTTTTCGCATTATCAATTTTCAATCTCGATAATACTCTGACTAGGGATATTTAATGATTTATCCTTCATGGATTGATACTGTCTCATATCATCTCAATCCAGGAACAAATCATAAGGACCTCCTATCATTTATATATCTTGGTGATCTAATCACAAATGATAAGAGAGCAATCTCCTTTGTCACATAGTTAATTTGTACAACAACACTATGATCTGTACAAATAGTGACGCTATGGGTCATAACTGTCCAACACATGTCACATCACTAGTCACATCACTTGTCACTTTATTCACTTTTTGGTGATGGAAGTAAGTGAAGACTTTTGAGATTACTTGTTTCTTACACAAGTTGAAAGGTGAATGACTTATTACCAAATATTTGGTATATCATCATTTTGATTTTTGAAATCAAAAAATAAGTCAACATAACTTCATCTTCCTCTCTCTCTCATTCACGATTTTTACTTTCTCCCTCTCTCATTTGGCTTGGCCGAAACACACTAAAAGGAAGAAGAAAAATTGTGACAATTTTTCTAAGTGCTAGCACACCAAAGGAATCATATCAAGGTGTTAGGGAAACAAATCCCTTGAGCTTGGAATCAAGATCAAGGCTTGGAGCTTGGATTCAACATTCAAAGAGAAGCTTGGAGCATTTCAAAGAGGAAAATTTTTTGTTATCAACGCATCCTATATCCGATCAAAGTGAGTTTATTTCTGCTTATTCTCCTTTATGTATTCACATGTTTTATGCTTGAATTGATCTTGGGAACACCTTAGAAATTCCAACAATGGTATCATGGAGCCTATTTGAGCATAAAATATGATTATGGTTTATATACTAAAATTTTGGTAAATTTGATTTGAGCATGATTTAACCAAATTGTTTGTTTGAGTATGCTTGTATATGGATAACTTGGAGTTATATATGATCAAATTGATGAAAAACTAATTGGATTATTTTTCCCCAATTTGGGTATGTTGGCCGAATGTAATGGATAAACCCTAGGTCATGGTGATTTTGTTCTTAAGACCATTGGATGTGTTTAAAATCTTGGGATATATTGATTTATGATTTAATTGGATTAAAATCGAAATCAAATATAAAATCTTTACAATTGCCATGACCAACAAAGCATGAAAATGAGTTGATTTTGATTCAATAATGTTGGACATGTGTTGAAAATATTAATGCATGATTAATTGATTAAATTGATATTTTGGAAATGTTAATTTAGATAATTAATTAGTGCAATACACTTTAATTAATTAAATTATGAAATTTGGAATATTAGAATTTAATTAATTGGGCTTAATTTGGAATTGGGCTAAAAAATGTTGTATTTGGGCCTAATGGGCTTGGTTGGGCCAAGTTGGTTTAGGACAATTGGATTGGATCCAAATTGGGCCTAAAACCATTCCATTAAATCCAAATATAACTAATGGGCCTTTAAATATTTAATTGGGCCTAATGGGCCAAAATTGATTTCTTGGCAAATAGGGTGATTCCTTAATTAGGCCTTGGTATTTGGGTTTGACCCATATTGACCAAAGCCCATGTCTTAAGAAATTAATTAAAAGCCCATTGGACTTTAATTAAATGAACATTGGATGTTAATTGGGCTTTGAGACCCATTAAAGATTAGATTTAGAATCTAAGTCGTAAAGGCGCATTAAAAAGTGTAATTATTTAATTTGGAATTAAATATAGAATTAGTATTGAATACAAATTAAATTAGATTTAAAATTATAGTTCGATATAATTCAAGAATTCGTACTTTGAGTACCTATTCTTAAACGAGTTGGACTCGCGCAAATCAAATCGTTGTTTGAACATTGGATGATCACTTTATTCAAAGATTAATTAATTGGATTAGATTGATTGAATAACATGCTTTGTGTGAATACATGGATGTGTTGTATGAATAATGAATATCGGATGGATATTAGAAGGGAAATGGCAATTTTGGAAATTGTTGTAAATTTAGAATTTATTAAATTAGACCTGCGTGTCCAGCCTTATCTCTCGATTCTTTGTAATTATCTTCTCACCTAATTCCCCTCAATGTTAATGAGGTTTCTTTAATTGTATTATGTAATTGGGTAGAAGTTAGAATAGTGCTAGCCGGGGAGAGGAAATGAAGTGATTTGTTCTAGGAACAATCTGTGAGATATCCATCCGCATATCATTATTAATTTATTTACCGTGCCTTATTATACTTTTTAATGCATGCTTAAGGAAGAATGATGAGACCTAATCAAAGATAATAAACCCTCAACAAATATTAAGCGTTTCCTTCCATTGAGTGATTCTTTCTCAAGATCCAAGATTGGCACTGGTTTGTTGGCCAAAGTCAAGACCTTTGTCCATCGCGGATGTGTTTGAATCATGAAGGCTTTGTTCCATATCGTATGACTTGTCCAATTGTGATTTATGGCCAAAGTCAAGATCATTTCTTGTCCATCGACATCGATTATGAAGCTTTCCAAAGTCAATGGGTTCCGCTTAACTGGAATCATTAAGCTTGTTGTTGTTGGACAGTTATTACCCATATCGTCACTATTTGTACAGATCATGGTGTTGTTGTACAAATTAACTATGTGACAAAGGAAATTGCTCTTTTATAATTTGTGATTAGATGACCAAGATGTATAAATGATAGAAGGTCCATATGATTAGTTCCTGGATTGAGATGATATAAGACAATATCAATCAACGAAGGTTTAATCATTAAATATCCCTAGTCAGAGTATTATCGAGATTAGACATCGATAATGCGAAAAGACTAGTATTACACTTGTGCACGTTGTGAGGGCATAACGTCATAGTTCTCATATATTTGGGTATAGGATACTCATGCAAGTGTAGTAGGAGGTTTTGTTTTACCGATGGTACGGAAAACAGCTTCGCTCTGGATAGACCCATCGGAATTCCATTGGTAGTATTACTATGTGTCTATGGAAGTCCGAATCAGGGTAGGTGTATTTGGTCTTAACCTGAGACTTGCACCGCTAATACTTGCGACAATCAATGTACTTTGGTTTTGGTCGTCCAGGGCTTTAACAGGTTCTGTGTACGCCTCTTCTGGGTATATTGAGAATCGTAGTGTATTGGGTGTGATGTCGAGATGGAAGTATCACTCAAGTAATAGTGGAGATGATGATCATGTAGGATACGAAACTCATTCTCTTATATGCTGCAGCTATCGGGATATTATGACTAGGTCATGTTTATCCGATTATAGAGACTAGTTACCAGAGATCCGATATGTGCTTTGTACGGGGCAGACACATTTCCAGCCCCAGGCCTAGCACGTGACATCCGATGCTGGATCGAAATACGTAATACTACGTATACTACGTCTGATATAGATCACATATTCCTGTAAGGATATTTCTGGAGAATTGGGTAGGCATGGCGCTTTGCTAGAAGCCAACCTTGTCTTGTAAATCGGTACAAACGTAGTACTAGGTACTTACGTGTTCGGATAGTCCGACGACCGGATTTACTGCCAACATATCCGAGGATCTCATGGGTCGCTTCCCGAAGATTCACCAATGACGTATGACTCGCACTTTATTAATCTGAGATTAATTAGTTGAGAGAGAAAATTAATCTAGGATTAATTACGGAGATATTTTATCTGGGATAACATATTAATAAAGAGAGAGAACGATTAATTTGGAATTAATCGATAAAATAATATATTCGATATATTATACGAAATTGAATTTCGACGTAGAATTGAAATTAGATTTTAATTCGGGCGAACGAGTTAATTTAGAATTAATTCGTTAGCGACGTAAATAGTGATTTTGCTAGGCATAATTATTTAATTACGTCGCAACGGAAAAATTCGTTAATTTGGAATTAGCGAACCCAAGCCCGAGAGTGTTTGCGGGAGCACTCACATTGCGAATTTAAGTGCGGCCCACAAGTCACATCAAGCGTCAAATCACTTGTCACTTTGAGTGATGTGATGTGTTGTCCTTGTGATGTAAATAGTTGATGTAGTTGTTGGATGGCTTAAAGCCTTTGACTTTTGGATACACATTTCCAACAACCATCACACAACTCTCTTCTCTCAATTTCTTCCCCTCTCTCTCGGCCATAGGCCAATTTTCTTCTTCTGTTTTCTGCAATTGCCGAGAATGGCAAGGAGAAGATAGGTGATTTTTACGGCAAAAATTACCGAGTGCTAGCACACTTCCGGAGTCTTGCGAAGGTGATAGGGAAACCCACCCGTGGGCATGGAATCACACAAATCTTGGAGCTTGGAGGGATCACCATTGCCGATTCTTGGAGGACAAAAACAACAGTAAAACCGTGAGCTACAAAGGGCTTAAAAAGTTTTGTTGTTCCTCGCATCGCTCAACCGCTCAATGTAAGTATTCCGCAACTTCTTCGAGTATTCGCACTTATGTTTCATTGCTTTAATCGATCATTGGGACCGTAGAAACCCAACATTGGTATCAAAGAGAAGTTGAGCATGAAACTTGAACTTAGGGTTAAAATTGGGTAAATTGATTTTGAGCATGATTTGATAAAATTAATTGATTGAGTATGCTTGAATGATGTTTAATTGAAGTTTTATTGGATCAATTTCATGAAAAATGGATTGGATCAATTTTTCCCCTTTTGGTTGGCTTGGCCGAATACCACATGCCCTAAATGTCTTGGTATTTTTTTTTATGTTTTTGATCATTGGATGAGTTGGAAAACAATTGGGTAATGTTGAATTGGATTTAATTGGATTGAATTCGAATTGGATATAAAAATACCCAAAATGCCGAGACTACTATAGCATGAAATGGGTTTGATTTTTGATTAAAATGTGTTGGACATGTTTTGATGTTAATGAGCATAATTAATTAGGCTAATTGATGTTTTGGAAATATTGATTTGGGTAATTAATTATCGCAATACACTTTGAATAATTAAATTGTGAAATTGGAATTTTGGAATTTAATTATGTGGGCTTAAATTGGATTTGGGCTTGAAAAGTTGTAATTGGGCTTAAATGGGCTTGGTTGTACCAAGATGGGTTTAGGCTAAATTGGTTGGATCCAATTGGGCCCAAAACCATATCCATAAAGTCCAATTATGACTAATGTACCTTTAATATTTAATTGGGCCTAATGGGCCTAAATTGGTTTCTAGCCATATAATGGTGATTCCTTAAATGGGCTTTGGTAATTGGGTTTGACCCAAGTTAACCAAAAGTCCATGCCTTAAGAAATTAATTAAAAGCCCATTGGACTTTAAATTAAATTAACATTGGATGTTAATCAGGCTTTGAGACCGTAACGGTTAGATTTAGAATCTAAGTCGTAAATGTTCGTTAATAAATTGTAATATTAAAATTGGAATTAAATAGCGAATTAATATTAAATACAAATTGATTGGATTTAATTTTGTAGTTTAATATAATTCAAGAATTCGTACTTTGAGTACTTATTCGCAAATCGAGTTGGACTCGCCCGCAAAATCAAATCGTTGTTTGAACATTGGATGGTCATTAATTATCAGATTAATTAATTGGATTAGATTGATTGATAACATGCTTGTGTAAATACATGGTTACGATGCATGAATAATGCATATCAGATGGATATTAGATGGGTGGGGCAATTTGGAAATTGTTGTAATAATTTAGAATTTATTAATTGGACCTGCGTGTCCAGCCTATTACCTCCTTACTCTATGTATTTCTCTTCTCACCTATTCTCCTCAATGTAAATGAGGTTTCTTTAGAAGTGTTATGTAATCGGGTAGAAGTAATACTTGTGCTAGCGGGAGAGAGGAAATTGAGAGATTTGTTCTAGGAACAAGTGTAAAGTATCAATCCGCATATCATTATTAATTTATTTATATGCGCCTTATTATGTGTTTAGAATGCATGTTTAAGGGTGTATGATGATGAGACCTTAACAAAGATAATAAATTGGTTGCCAATTTGCACGCGAAAAACCCTCACAAAATATTAAGCGTTTTCACTTCCACTGAGTGATTCTTACTCAAGATCCAAGACTAGCATTGGTTTGTTGGCCAAAGTCAAGGCCTTTGTCTGTTGATGATGTGTTTGAATCACGAAGGCTTTGTTCCATATTGGTGTCTTGTCCAAGTTGTGATTTGTTGGCCAAAGTCAAGATCACTTCTTGTCCATCGACATTGATTACGAAGCTTTCCAAGGTCAATGGGTTCCGCTTAACTGGGATCACTAAGTTTGTTGTGCCAAAGCCAAGACTTAGTTGATTCAGAGGAAAAAGGTTAGACAATATATTGGATATATTGGCATATATAAGATATATGTTTCGGACTTGGATGTCCACCTACTAGTTCTAGGAATTGGATTGGATTCAATTGATCTTAGAGATCTACCTAGTTAATTATCATACAATTTGTTGGCAAAGTCAAGATTTGTGTTATTTAACGGGATCCTAGCCCACTAGGAAACAAGGTTTCCCAAGTACTCCACAGAGGGTTAGAGGCTCGCCGAAAAATAGTGGGAGGCAAATATTAAATTTGCAATATTCGTTTAATTACTTGCCATACGCGCTCATATAAATATTTCGTCAAATAAATTATATATTAGTTGGACTAATAATTAATGTTGTTTTAAAACAGTTGGACTGTATTCAAACTATTTCATTTATAGTTGATTATATAATTAGATTATAGTAATTAAATATTTGAATTAAAAAATTTAATTATAGTTGATTTTATAATTGGATTATAGTAATCAATATAATTGAATTTAATCAATTAAAATTATAGTTGATTATATAGTTGGACTATAATAATCATTATAATAAATAGTACCTAAATCGTTGATTAAATAGTTGGACTATTAGAATCAAGATAAATTGAAAGATTAGTGTTTAAAACATAATCCTGGGTGAAAATGTTTTAAATGACTTTAATTTTCAAATTGGGAATAAAATTTCAGGATGGTCCTGGAAACTAATAAGTTACTTTATTTGATAAAATAACATATTAGGCCTAAGCCTGGAGTTAAGCAAATAGTAGAACATGATATTGGAATATTCATGTGATGATAACTTTAGTGCTTAATCCGTTATGCTTGCCAAATAGACTCCTTAATTTCTTAATCAGAATTAAGGATTAGATCCTTAAAGTATGATAATGAAATTGAAGGATCTTCATAGATCTATTTTTAGATCTTTGAAGTACTAAATTGCAATAGTAAACTCTTGGAGAGTTAATGGCTATTCTCAAGGAGACAAAACCAAAAAGTTTGCAATAAGGCAAGAAGCGCAAGGCGCATCTTACTTCAATATCCCAGAAGGCCAAGGCTTGGCCAAAGGCTTCTGAAGTGTAGAAAAGGGCAAAGGAAAATCATTATAATCTTCTAGGAAGATAAAGGACATATCCCAAAATGTCTGCCTAAAATGTGGCAAACGGGGACACGGAAGCGTGACTGGCGTATGGACAAGGAAGACATGAAGGAATTGAAGATGGTGCAAGGCTCCGACTTCAAATATGTTTGTCATAAATATGTTCACTTCTAGTATTAAAATTGGATTTTAGATACTAAAATATGGTACATAAATATGTACTGATGTGCAGAATCTGCTATGAGCAGGATACTGACTTTAGTTGAGATTTATCTGCGAATTGAAAATGGGACGAAAGTCACTGTTTTAACCGTAGATACCTAAGTTTAGGAACTACCTTCGGGTGTGTACTTAAATTAGGAAACTATTACAATGTAACTAGTTTGACTAGATACATTATCTCTATATCAGGGTTTAACCCGTTGCGGGTATACCTTTATATTGTAGAACACTAAAGTGTTTTATTTTATAAAGATGATATTGAGATAAACACATTAGATGTGAATAACAGTATTTATTTTGAATATAAATAAATCTCAAACATATAACATGACAAATAAATAGCTCGAACTGAATTAATTAGTTGAAACTTAATTGTGGAATTGTTTTCTGGGACACAATTAACAAGACTCGTATATCCACACTTTTGAAAAGTGGGTACTAGGACAAATTTGATTCCATTCAAATAATGTCTACGAATCTAGTTTATTGGGCAAAGTGCATAAAACACATTTTTACTTGGTAAAAGTGCAAATGCCACCAATCTGTTAGCCCTCATTCATAGTGACGTAAGTGGGCCCATATCTAGCTAGGCTAGAGGTGGAATATTTTGTGACCTTTACGGATGTGGCATCGTGTTATGGTTATGTGTTTCCTTAGAAACACAAATCGGAAACTTTTAGAGTTTCGACACGAAATAGATAAACAGATCGGCTAAAGTATTAAACCATCACGGCTAAACCATGATGAAAATACTTAAGCAATAAGTTTCTCATATACTTGAAAGAATATAGTATTCTTTCAATGAGGACTCCTCCCGGAACACGTCAATTTGACGATGTGTCCGAATGGAGAAACCAAATTTTGTTGGACATGATAAGGTTAATCATGAGTCGCTCTGAGCTACCATTTCCTTCAACGGATACGCATAAACAGTGCATAACTTATTTAGAATAAGGTTCCATGAAAATCTGTTCGACATACTTCATATTAGATATGAACAAGAAAGGAACTGGGTTTTCTCTTTTCCTGAATATTTTGGTATGCTAGGCATATGTTTGGATGATACCAAACTAGAACCCAAATCGGATAAGTGCCTAATTTGTGGTTATCCTAGGGAAACCAAAGTATAGTACTTATACAACTCACTAGAGAACAATGTAATTGTTGCTCGCCATGCAGTTTTCCTGAGAGGAATACCTATATGCAGTGGTAAGTGGGAGGAAAGTAAAACTCGATGAAAATCGGAGTAATACTATTCCCGGCACCAATTCCTTAATGGAACACAAATAGTTCATCAAGGATGAAACTATACCAATAATCTTCGAATACACAAGAACCACGTAAGTCGGAGAGAGTCGAAAAACAACCTGGGGTATGGGTTTCTGATCTCACCTCATAAAGATGTCAATCTTATTGAGGAACACCAACTGACTACGTATGAGGAAGTGATACAAGGTATCGACTCCCTATTATGGAAAAGTGCCATGAAGTCCGAAATGGATTCCATGTATATCAACTTAGTTTGGATACTAGTTGAAGTACCGCAAGGCATTGTGCCTATTGGTACTATATAAGTCTTCAAGGAAGACATACATGGAAGGAAACATAACAACGTACTAAGCTAGGCTTGTAGCGAAAAGGTATCGTTATCAACATTATGTCGATTACGACGAAACCTTTTATCTGTTGCCACGGTAAATCCATTTGGATAATGCTTGCTAATGCTGCATGTTTCATTCATGAAATATGGCAGCTGAACGTCAAAATCGCTTTCCTTAATTGGAAACCTTTTGGAGGATGTTTACAACATCCTGACGGTTTTTTCGTACCAAAACTAGCAAACAAGGTTTGCGGGTTATTCGATCCATGGCTGGATTGAAGCAAGCATAGAGTTCTTGGAATTATCGTTTTGATGTAATCATAATGGTGTATGATTTAATTCAAAAACGAAAATAATTCTTGTGTATATAAGGAGGTTAGTGGGAGCGCACTGACAGTGAAAGTACTAAGTAATAATGACATATCATTTCTTGGAAATGATATTCCCATAAATACAATCGGTGAAAGCTTGGCTTTCATGAAAATTCTCCGTAGAATTCTTGGGATAAACAACCTTTATTCTAGGAATAAAGATCTACTGGGATATATTTAAAGTTGTTGATACTCTCCGAGAACTCGTACATTAATAATGTACGTGACCTGGTGTCTCATACGCTTTGAGCATATGAAGTCACAATCGGGCCAATCCAAGTGATGGTCATTGGATTGATGTTAAGAACATCCGTTGGTATCTTAGAGGAACTAAGGATGCTGTCTTATACTATGGAGAAAGAGAACTTGAAGTGACTAGATTCACTGTTGCAAGTTTCCTAACCGATTAAAACGACTATTAGTCGTAGTAACGGTACTATAAAGTTTGAATAACAGAACAGTAAGCTAGAAATCTTCCAAGCAAGATATTGTTGCCGAATAAACAACAATAGTGGATTATTACTGCAGTTGAGGTAGCAATAAAAGCCTTATGGATTGATAATAAAATCTAATTAGATTAGATATAATTCTGTTAGCGGTTGAGCTAGACTACAACGTAGGCTAAAGAATTAATGGTCTCATCAACGATCCAGATATATACTTCGACTATTCATCTGATTCGTTCGGATCATACTCGTTCTCTTATATGCTGCAGCTATTGGGATATTATGACTAGGTCATGTTTATTCGATTATAGAGACTAGTTACCAGAGATCCGATATGTGCTTCGTACGGGGCAGACACATTTCCAGCCCCAAGCCTAGCACGTGACATCCGATGCTGGATCGAAATACGCAATACTACGTATACTACGCCTGATATAGATCACATATTCCTGTAAGGATATTTATGGAGAATTGGGTAGGCATGACGCTTTGCTAGAAGCCAACCTTGTCTTGTAAATCGGTACAAATGTAGTACTAGGTACTTACGTGTTCGGATAGTCCGACAACCAGATTTACTGCCAACATATCCGGGGATCTCATGGGTCGCTTCCCGAAGATTCACCGATGACGTATGACTCACACTTTATTAATATGGGATTAATTAGTTGAGAGAGAAAATTAATCTGGGATTAATTGCGGAGATATTTTATCTGGGATAAAATATTAATAAAGAGAGAGAACGATTAATTTGGAATTAATCAATAAAATAATATATTCGATATATTATAGGAAATTGGATTTCGACGCAGAATTGAAATTATATTTTAATTCGGGCGAACGAGTTAATTTAGAATTAATTCGTTAGCGACGTGAATAGTGATTTTGCTAGGCATAATTATTTAATTACTTCGCAACGGAAAAATTCGTTAATTTGGAATTAGCGAACCCGACCCCGAGAGTGTTTGCGGGCGCACTCGCATTGCGAATTTAAGTGCGGCCCACAAGTCACATAAAGCGTCAAATCTCTAGTCACATCAAGCGTCAAATCATTTGTCACTTTGAGTAATGTGATGTGTTGTCCTTGTGATGTAAATAGTTGATGTAGTTGTTGGATGGCTTAAAGCCTTTGACTTTTGGAAAGCCAAAAATTTGGTAAATGAATTTGGATATTCATTTTTGTGTATTAGATACACATTTCCAACAACCATCACACAACTCTCTTCTCTCAATTTCTTCCTTTCTCTCTCGGCCATAGGCCAATTTTCTTCTTCTGTTTTCTGCAATTGCCGAGAATGGCAAGGAGAAGATAGGTGATTTTTACGGTAAAAATTACCGAGTGTTAGCACACTTCCGGAGTCTTGCGAAGGTGATAGGGAAACCCACCCGTGGGCATGGAATCACACAAAGCTTGGAGCTCGGAGGAATCACCATTGCCGATTCTTGGAGGACAAAAACATCAGCAAAACCGTGAGCTACAAAGGGCTTAAAAAGTTTTGTTGTTCCTCGCATCGCTCAACCGCTCAATGTAAGTATTCTGCAACTTCTTCGAGTATTCGCACTTATGTTTCATTGCTTTAATCGATCCTTGGGACCGTAGAAACCCAACAGTTGTGCCAAAGCCAAGGCTTAGTTGATTCAGAGGAAAAATGTTAGGAAAATATATTGGATATATTGGCATATATATTGTATATATGTTTTGGACTTGGAGGTCCATCTACCAAATCTAGGAATTGTATGAGATCCAATTGATCTTAGAGATCTACCTAGTTAAATATCATACAGCTTGTTGGCCAAAGTCAAGGTTGTGTTTTATTTAACGGGATCCTAGCCCACTAGGAAACTAGGTTTCCAGAGTACTCAACAGAGGGTTAGAGGCTCGTCGAAAAATAGTGGGAGGCCAGTATTGAATTTGCAATTTCGTTCAAATACTTGGCTTTACGCGCTTTCAAAATATTTCGTCAATTATATTTATTAGTTGGACTAATATTTTATTATTTTTCTTGTAATAGTTAGACTGTACCCATACATCGTTAATTGAATAGTTTGACTATTGCAATTAAGATGACATGAAAGTTAAGAATTAGAGATATTATCATGGGCGACAATGTCTTTAATGGCACAAACTTTCAAGATTGGGACATGAATCTCATGATTGTCCTGGGATCTGAGAAGTTGCTCTACACTATAGTGAGACCTCTTGGGCCAAAGCCTAGATCTGATCAGATAGTTGAGCTAGAGCTTTTGAAGAGTCATAGTGATGACAACTTCACTACTCAATCTATAATGCTTCCTGCTATGACTCAACAATTCCGTCATCAAAACAAGGGATTGGATCTCTATAATATGATGGCGAAGTTGCATGATCTTCACCGATCTAATCTTAGATCTCAAAGATATGAGTTGCAGAAGAAGCTCTTCCGCGCTCGCATGTCAGAGGGTACGTCTGTTGAGCACCATGTGTCATAGATGATTGCTGACATTGAGCAGCTGTGACAGATGGGCATTTTCTTCGAGGCTGAGACTTCAATAGATTTGATCTTACAATCTCTCTCCCCGACACTTGGAGTGGGTTTATCATGAACTACAATATGTTGAATCAAGACCAAACTTTTGGAGAGTTGATGTTCACACTGCGCGAAGCAGAAAAAGAGCTCCTAAAGGGCAAGAAGCGCGAGGCGCACTTCGCTTCAACATCTCAGACTCTGAGGACTTGGCCCAATGCGACTGGAGGTGTAAATAAGAAGAAGAAGAAGAAAGGCAAGGCCAAATCGTCAAAACCTTCTGGGAAGGGTAATGACAAATCCCAAGATGTATGTCTGCAGTGCGGCAAGCGGGGTCACTGGAAGCGTGACTGCCACGAGTACAAGGCACACATGAAGGAAATCAAAGTGGGCAAGGCACATGCTTCAGGTATGTTTGTTATAGAAATAAACATGTCTATTACTAGTTTTAAAAATTGGATTTTTGATTATGGTTGTGGTACTCATATATGTACGAATGTGCATGATCTGTAGATTAGCAGGAGACTGGACTCATGAGAGATTGACCTCTGCATTGGAAATGGGACACGAGTCGCCGTTTTGGCCGTTGGCACTTTTGTTTTGGAACTGCCCTCGGGGCATGTACTTAAACTTACAGACTGTTATTATGTACCTAGTTTGACTAGGAATATTATTTCTGTATCTATGTTAGCCCAATGTGGGTATACTTTTGTATTTAGAAACACTGGGTGTTTTATGTATAAAAATGATATGGAGATTTGCACTGCTGATGTAAATAATGGTTTTTATATTTTGAATATAAATCAATCTCAAACATATTCTGTAACAAACAAAAGGCTTAAATTAAGTAACAAAGATGAAGCTTATATGTGGCATTATCGTCTGGGACATATTAACAAGACTCGCATATCCACACTTTCGAAGAGTGGGTACTTGGACGGATTTGATCCAAATTCATATGACGTCTGTGAATCTTGTTTATTAGGCAAAATGCCTAAATCACCTTTTAGCGGTAAAGGTGTACGTGCCACCAAACTGTTAGCCCCCGTTCATAGTGATGTATGTGGGCCCATGTCTAGCCAGGCTAGAGGTGGATATGAATACTTCGTAACCTTTACGGATGATGCATCGCGTTATGGTTATGTCTATCTTATGAGACACAAGTCGGAAACCTTTGAGAAATTCAAAGAGTTTCGACATGAAGTAGAAAAACAGACCGGCAAAAGTATTAAGACATTACGGTCGGACCGTGGTGGTGAATACTTAAGCAATGAGTTTCTTGATTACTTGAAATAATATGGTATTCTTTCACAGTGGACTCCTCCCGGAACACCGCAATTAAACGGTGTGTTCGAACGGAGAAACCGAACTTTGTTAGACATGGTAAGGTCTATGATGAGTCGCACAGAGCTACCTATTTCCTTCTAGGGATATGCATTGAACAATGCAATACTTATTTTGAATAAGGTTCCGTCAAAGTCTGTTCAACAGACTCCATATGAGATATAGATAGGAAAGAAACCAGGTTTCTCATTCCTGGAGATTTGGGGTTGCTGGGCATACGTCAAACGTTTGGAAAGTACCAAACTTGAACCCAAATCGGATAAATGCCTATTTATAGGATATCCTAGGGAAACCAAAGGATATTACTTCCATCACCCACAAGAGAACAAAGTATTTGTTGCTCTACATGCAGTTTTCCTTGAGAAGGAATTCCTAAATGCAGTGGTTAGTGAGAGGAAAGTAGAACTCAATGAAAATCGGAGTGATATTGTTCCTGGCACAGAATCCTTAACGGAACATCAACAGTTCATCAGGGATGAAAATGTACCACAATCTTCGAATACACAAGAACCGCGTAGGTCGGAGAGAGTCAGAAAATAACCTGAGAGGTATGGGTTTCTGATCTCACCTCATGTGGATATCAATCTTATTGAGGAAGACGAACCAGCTACGTATGAGGAAGCGATACAAGGTATCGACTCCAGTTAATGGCAAGATGCCATGAATTCCGAAATGAATTCCATGTACACCAACCAAGTTTGGACACTGGTTGATACACCGGAAGACGTTAAACCTATTGGTTGCAAATGGGTCTTCAAGAATAAGACTGACATGGATGGAAACGTACAAATGTACAAATCTAGGCTTGTAGCGAAAAGGTATCGTCAACGACATGGTGTCGATTACGACGAAACTTTTTCACATGTTGCCATGATTAAATCCATTAGGATAATGCTTGCTATTGCTGCATATTTCGATTACGAGATATGACAGATGGACGTCAAAACCACTTTCCTTAACGGAAACCTTTTGGAGGATGTTTATATGTAACAGCCTGACGATTTTTTCTTACCAAGACTTGCAAACAAGGTTTGTAAGTTAAATCGATTCATTTATGGATTGAAGCAATCATCGCGTTCTTGGAACCAATGTTATGATGAGATCATAAAAGAATATGATTTCATTCAAAATGAGGATGATCCTTGTGTATATAAGAAGGTTAGTGGGAGCGCACTGACATTCATTGTCCTTTAAGTTGATAATGTATTGCTTATTGGCAATGACATTCCCATGTTAACATCGGTGAAAGCTTGGCTTTCATTAAAATTCTCCATGAAGGATCTGAGAGAATCAGCCTTTAATCTAGGAATAAAGATCTACCGGGATAGATCTAGAAAGCTGCTTGGACACTCCCAGAGCACGTACATTGACAAAGTGTTGAAGAGATTCAACATGGATCAGTCCTAGAGGGGACTATTACCAGTGTCACATGGCGTCACTCTATCTAAGGACATGTGTCCTAAAACTCAAGATGAGAGAGACAACATGAGTCAGATACCATTCGCCTCGGCATTCAGATCGATCATGTATGCCATGATATGTACGCGACCTGATGTCTCGTATGCTTTGAGCATGTGTAGTCGCTATTAGGCCGATCCAGGGGATGGTCACTGGATGGCGGTTAAGAATATCATTAAGTATCTTAGACGAACTAAGGATGCTTTCTTAATCTATGGAGATGGAGAACTTAAGGTAACTGGGTATACCGATGCAAGTTTCCAAACCGATAAAGACGACTATAAGTCACAATCCAGGTACGTATTTTGTTTGAATAACGGAGCAGTAATCTGGAAATCTTCCAAGCAAGAGCTTGTTGCTGATTCAACAATAGAAGCGGAGTACATTGCTGCAGCTGAAGCATCAAAAGAAGCAGTTTGGATCCGTAAATTCCTAATTGGATTAGGAGTAGTTCCGTTAGTAGCTGAGCCCGTTCAATTGTATTGTGACAATAACGGGGCTATAGCGCAGGCTAAGGAACCGCGGTCTAATCAACAATCCAATCATGTTCTTCGACGTTTCCATCTGATTCGTGAGATCATACATCGTGGCGATGTAAAGATCGAGAAGGTCGCATCAGATGACAACATTGCAGATCCGCTGACGAAAGTTATTCCTCAACAAAAGTTTGAGCGACATGTACATAGTTCAGGTGTTAGATGCTTGACTGACTGGCTATAGGCCAAGTGGGAGATTGTTGGACAATTATTACTCATAGCGTCACTATTTGTAAAAGACATTGTGGTTTTTGTACAAATTAACTATTCGACAATGAAATTGCATTTTATCATTTTGTAATTTGATTACTTAAATATATAAATGATAAAAGTCCTTATGATTAGTTCCAGATTATTAGATATGAGACAATATAAATCAATAAAGGTTTAATCATTAAATATCCATAGTCGTAGTATTATCGAGACTGGACATCGATAATGCGGAATAGACTAGTATCGCACTTGTGCGTGTTATGGAAGCGTAACAACATAGTTCTCATATATTTAAGTATTGGATACTTATGCAAGTGTGATAGGAGGTTGTGTTTACCGATGGTAAGGAAACAGCTTCGCTCCGGATAGACCCCTCGGAATCCCATTGGTAGTATGACTATGTGTCTATGGGAATCCGCATCAGGGTAGATGTATTTGGTCTTAACCTGAGACTTGCATCGCTAGTACTTGCGACAATCACTACGCTTTGGTTTTGGTCGTCCGGGACTTTAACAGGTTCCATGTACGCCTCTTATGGGTTTATTGAGAATCATACTGTATTGGATGTGATGTCAAGATGGAAGTATCACTTCAGTCATATGGAGATGATGATCACGCAAGGATATAGAACTGGTACTCTAATGGGTTGCAACCATCGGGATAATATGACAAGGTCATGACTATTCGATTAAAGAGACTAGTTGCTTGTGATCCGATATATGCTTTGTACGGGGCATACACTATTCCAGCCCCAGGCTTTGCATGTGACATCCGATACTAGATCGTAATACGCAATACTACGTATACTACGCTTGACATAAATTATATATTCCTTTAAGAATATTTCTGGAGAATTGGGTAGGCACGGTGCTTTGCTAGAAGCCAACCATGTCTCGTAAATCGGTAAAAATGTGGTACGAGGTACGCACGTGTTTGGATAGTCCGACGACCGGATTTACTGCTAACATATCCAAGGATCTCATGGGTCACTTCCCGAAGATTCACCGATGACGTTTGATTCGAACATAATTAAACTAGGATTAATTACGGAGATATTTTATCTGGGATAAAATACTATTTGAAGAGAGAGAACGATTATTTTGGAATTAATCGATAAAATAATATATTCGATATATTATATGAAATTAGATTTCATAACGGAATTAAAATTGGATTTTAATTCGGGCGAACAAATTAATTTAGAATTAATTCGCAAGCGACATGAATAGTAATTTTGCTAGGCACAATTATTTAATTAAATTTGATTTAATTACGTCGCAACGGAAAAATCGTTAATTCGAAATTAACGAACCCGAGCCCGAGATGTGTTGAGGGCCCACTCAGATTTTGAATCAAGTGGGGCCCACATGTCACATCACTAGTCACATCACTTGTTACTTTATTCACTTTTTGGTGATGGAAGTAAGTGAAGACTTTTGAGATTACTTGTTTCTTACACAAGTTGAAAGGTGAATGACTTATTACCAAATATTTGGTATATCATCATTTTGATTTTTGAAATCAAAAAATAAGTCAACGTAACTTCATCTTCCTCTCTCTCTCATTCACGATTTTTACTCTCTCCTTCTCCCATTTGGCTTGGCCGAAACACACTAAAAGGAAGAAGAAAAATTGTGGCAATTTTTATAAGTGCTAGCACACCAAAGGAATCATATCAAGGTGTTAGGGAAACCAATCCCTTGAGCTTGGAATCAAGATCAAAGCTTGGAGCTTGGATTCAACATTCAAAGAGAAGCTTGGAGCATTTCAAAGAGGAAAATTTTTTGTTATCAACGCATCCTATATCCGATCAAAGTGAGTTTATTTCCGCTATTCTCCTTTATGTATTCACATGTTTTATGCTTGAATTGATATTGGGAACACCTTAGAAATTCCAACAAGCCCATGCCTTAAGAATTAATTAAAAGCCCATTGCACTTTAATTAAAATAGTATTGGATAGTAATTGGGGCCTTTGAGACCCATTCAGATTAGATTTAGAATCTAAGTCTAAAAGGCACTAAAATAAGTGTAATTATTTAATTTGGAATTAAATACGAATTAGTATTGGATACAAATTAATTTGGATTTAAAATTGTAGTTTGATATAATTCAAGAATACGTACTTTGAGTATTTATTCTTAAACGAGTTGGACTCGCGCAAATCAAATCGTTGTTTGAACATTGGATGGTCATTAATTCAAAGATTAATTAATTGGATTAGATTGATTTAATAACATGCTTTGTGTGAATACATGGATGTATATGTATGAATAATGTATATCGGATGGATATTATAAGGGTGGGGGCAGTTTTGGAAATTATTGTAATAAATTTAGAATTTATTAAATTGGACCTCATGTCTAGCCTATTATCTCTTTACTCTTTGTATTCCTCTTCTCACCAATTCCCCTCAATGTAAATGAGGTTTCTTTAATGTATTATGTAATTGGGTAGAAGTATGAATAGTGAATAGTGCTAGTGGGAGAGAGGAAATAGAGAGATTTGGTCTAGGAACAAAGTTTGTTATATATCCATCCGCATATCATTATTAATTTATTTCACGCCTTATTATGCTTTTATAATGCATGCTTAAGGGTGTATGATGAGACCTAATCAAAGATAATAAATTGGTTGCCAATTTACTCGAAAAACCCTCATTATATATTAAACGTTTTCCTTCCATTGAGTTATTCTCTCTCAAGATCCAAGATTGGCTTTGATTTGTTGGCCAAAGTCAAGATCATTGTCCATCGCAGATGTGTTTGAACCACGAAGGCTTTGTTACATATTGCATGTCTTGGGCAGTTGTGACTTGTTAGCCAAAGTTAAGGTCACTTCTTGTTCATCGATGTGGATTACGAAGCTTTCCCACTGTCAATGGGTTTTTCTTAACTGGAATCATTAAGCTTGTTGAGCTAAAGCCAAGGCTTAGTTGATTCAGAGGAAAATGTTAGGATATATATATTGGATATATATTTGGACTTGGAGGTCCACGTACCGGATCTAGGAATTGGATGAGATCCAATTGATCTTAGAGATCTACCTAGTTAAGTTTCATATAGCTTGTTGGCCAAAGTCAAGGTTGTGTGTTATTTAACGGGATCCTAGCCCACTAGGAAACTGGGTTTCCCGAGTACTCAACAGAGGGTTAGAGGCTCGCCGAAAAAAAGTGGGAGGCCAGTATTAAATTTGCAATTTCGTTTAATACTTGCTAAATATGCGATTTCAAATATTTTCGTCATTATATATTTATTTTAGTTGGACTAATATTTTAAATTTTTTCTTTGAACAGTTGGACTGTACCATAACTTCATTTAGTAGTTGATTACATTTGATTGTACCTGATATCGTTGATTGAATAGTTGGACTATTGCGATCAAGATGGCTGGAAAGATTAAAGTTAGAGACATCATAATGGGCGATAATGTCTTTAACGGTGTGAATTTTCCAGGCTGGGATATGAACCTCAGGATAGTCCTGGGGGTCGAGAGGTTACTCTATGTCATATAGAGACCTCTTGGGCCTAAGCCCGGAGTTGAGCAGCCAGTTGAGCTTGAGCTTTGGAAGACTCAAGTGATGAAAACTCAACAGCTCAATCCGTCATGCTTGCCGCAATGACCCCTCAATTTCGTCGTCAAAACAAGGGATTGGATCCCTACGAAATGATGTTGAAATTGAAGGACCTTCACAGAACTAATCTTAGATCTCAGAAGTATGAATTGCAGAAGAAGCTCTTTCGCTCTCGTATGTCAGAGGGTACATCTGTCGAGCACCATGTGTCGCAGATGATTTCTGACATCGAATAGCTGGATCAGCTGGGCATAACCTTCGAGGCTGAGACTTCCATAGATTTTATCTTACAGTCTCTACGTGATAGCTGGAGCGGGTTCATCATGAACTATAATATGATGAACCAAGAGAAGACTCTTGGAGAGTTGATGGCGATGTTGAAAGAGGCAGAAAAGGAACTTTTAAAAGGCAAGAAGCGCGATCCGCACTTCAGTTCGACATCGCAAAAAGCCAAGGCTTGGCCGAAGGCTTCTTGAGGTGTGAAGAAGAAGAAAAGAAAGGGCAAAGCCAAATCATCACAGTCTTCTGGGAAGACCAATAACAAATCCCAAGATGTCTGCCTACAGTGTGGCAAATAGGGTTACTGGAAGCGTGACTGCCGTGAATACAAGGCGCATATAAAGGAAGTGAAGGCGGGCAAGGCACCGGCTTCAGGTATGTTTGTTATTGAAATAAATATGTCTACTTCTAGTTTTAAAAATTTGATTTTTGATTCTGGATATGGTACTCATATATGTACTGATGTGCATGATCTGCAGATTAACAGGAGACTGGCTTCAGGAGAGATCGACCTCCGAGCCGGAAATAGGACAAGAGTCGCCGTTTTGGCCATTGGGACCTATATTTTGAATCTGCCCTCGGGGCATGTACTTAATTTATCAGACTGTTGTTATGTACATAGTTTAACTAGAAACATTATCTCTGTATCTTGTTTAACCCAATGTGGGTATACCTTTGTATTCCAGAACACTGGGTGTTTTGTTTATAAAGATGATTTTGAGATATGTACTGCTGATATTAATAATGGTTTTTATATTTTGAATATAAATGAATCTCAAACATATAACATGACAAACAAAATGCTTAAATTAAGTAACACAAATGAAACTTATCTGTGGCATTGTCGTCTGGGACACATAAACAAGACTCGTATATCCACAATTTCGAAGAGTGGATACTTTGACGGATTTGATCCTAATTCATATGATGTCTGTGACTCTTGTTTATTAGGTAAGATGCCTAAAACACCTTTTAGCAGTAAAGATGTACGTGCCACCGAACTGTTAGCCCTCATTCATAGTGACGTATGCGGGCCCATGTCTAGCCAGGCTAGAGGTGGATATGAATACTTCATAACCTTTACGGATAATGCATCACGTTATGGTTATGTGTATCTTATGAGACACAAGTCGGAAACTTTTGAGAAATTCAAAGAGTTTCGACACGAAGTAGAAAAACAGACCGGCAAAAGTATTAAAACATTACGGTCGAACCATGGTGGAGAATACTTAAGCAATGAGTTTCTCGATTACTTGAAAGAGTATGGTATTCTTTCACAATGGACTCCTCCCAGAACACCTCAATTGAACGGTGTGTCCGAACGGAGAAACCAAACTTTGTTGGACATGGTAAGTTCTATGATGAGTCGCACTGAGCTACCAATTTCCTTCTGGGGATATGCATTGAATAGTACAATACTGATTTTGAATAAGGTTTCGTCAAAGTCTGTTGGACAGACTCCATATGAAATATGGACAGGAAAGAAATCGGGTTTCATATTCCTAAAGATTTGGGGATGCTGGGCATATGTAAAACGTTTGGATGGTACCAAACTAGAACCCAAATCAGATAAATGTCTATTTGTAGGTTATCCTAGGGAAACCAAAGGATATTACTTCTACAACCCACAAGAGAACAAGGTATTTGTTGCTCTCCATGCGGTTTTCATCGAAAAGGAATTCCTAAATACAGTGGTAAGTGAGAGGAAAGTAGAACTCGATGAAAATCGGAGTGATACTATTCCTGACACCGACTCATTAGCAGAACACGAACAGTTCGTCAAGGATGAGACTGTACCATAATCTTCTAACACACAAGAACCATGTAGGTTGGAGAGAGTCAGAAAATAACCTAAGAGATATGGGTTTCTGATTCCACCTAATTTGGATATTAATCTTATTGAAGAGGATGAATTGGCCACGTATGAGGAAGCGATACAAGGTATCGAATCTACTTTATGGAAAAATGTCATGAAGTCCTAAATGGATTCCATGTATACCAACTAAGTTTGGACACTGGTTGATGCATCAGAAGGCGTTAAGCCAATTGGTTGTAAATGGGTCTTCAAGAAGAACACTGACATAGATGGCAATATATAAACATACAAAGCTAGGCTTGTAGCCAAAAGGGTATCGTCAACGACATGGTGTCGATTACGACGAAACTTTTTCACCTGTTGCCATGATTAAATCCATTTGGATAATGCTTGTTATTGCTGCATATTTCGATTATGAAATATGACAGATGGACGTCAAAACCGCTTTCCTTAATGGAAACCTTTTGGAGGATGTTTATATGCAACAACCTGACGGTTTTGTCATGCCAAAACATGCAAATAAGGTTTGCAAGTTAAATCGATCAATTTATGGATTGAAGCAAGCATCACGCTCTTGGAACCAACGTTTTGATGAGATCATAAAAGAATAGGATTTCATTCAAAATGAAGATGATTCTTGTGTATATAAGAAGATTAGTGGGTGCACATTGACATTCATTGTCCTCTACGTTGATGATGTATTGCTTATTGCCAATAACATTCCCATGCTACAATCGGTGAAAGCTTGGCTTTCATTGAAATTCTCCATGAAAGATCTGGGAGAATCAGCATTTATTATGGGAATAAGGATCTACCAGGATAGATCTAGAAAGCTGATTGGACTCTCCTAGAGCTCGTACATTGACAAAGTGTTGAAGAGATTCAACATGGATCAGTCTAAGAGGGGATTGATCTAGTGTCACATGGCGTCTCTCTATCTAAGGACATGTGTCCTAAAACTCAAGATGAGAGAGATAACATGAGTCAGATCCCATTCGCTTCTGCAGTCAGATCGATAATGTATGCTATGATATATACGCGACATGATGTCTCATATGCTTTGAGCATATGTAGTTGCTATCAGGCCGATCCAGGTGATGGTCACTGTATTACAGTTAAGAACATCCTTAAGTATCTTAGACGAACTAATGATGCTTTCTTAATCTATGGAGATGGAGAACTTGAGGTGACTGGGTTCACCGATGTAAGTTTCCAAACTGATAAAGACGACTCAAAGTTGCAATCATGGTACATATTTTGTTTGAACAACGGAGCAGTGAGCTGAAAATCTTCCAAGCAAGAGATTGTTGCCGATTCAACAACAGAAGCAGAATATATCGCTGCAGTTGAAGCAGCAAAAGAGGCAGTTTGGATCAGTAAATTCCTAATTGGATTAGGAGTAGTTCCGTTAGCAGCTGAGCTCGTTCTTTTGTATTGTGACAATAATGGGGCTATAGCGCAGGGTAAGGAACCGCGGTCTCATCAACGATCCAAGCATGTAGTTCGACGTTTCCATCTGATTCGTGAGATCATACATCATTGTGATGTGAAGATCGAAAAGATCGCCTCAGATGACAACATTACAGATCCGCTGACGAAGGCTATCTCTAAGTAAAAGTTTGAGCGACATGTACATAGTTCAGGTGTTAGATACTTGAGTGATTGGCTATGAGCCAAGTGGGAGATTATTGGACAATTGTGACCCATAACATCATTATTTGTGAAAGACATTATGGTTTTTGTATAAATTAATTGTGTGCTAAAGGAAATTGCTATTTTATCATTTTATAATTAGATTACTTGGATATATATATAAATGATAAAAGTCCTTATGATTAGTTCCGGATTAATAAGCTATGAGACAATATTAATCGATGAACGGTTTAATCATTAAATATCCCTAGTGGTAGTATTATCGAGACTGGACATCGATAATGCAGAATAGACTAGTATTACACTTGTGCGCGTTATGGAAGGTTAAAGACATAGTTATCATATATTTAAGTATTGGATACTTATGTAAGTGTGATAGGAGGTTCTGTTAGCCGTTGGATCGGGAACAGCTTCGCTCTGGATAGACCCCTCGAAATCCTATTGGTAGTATGACTATGTGTCTATGGGAATCCGAATCAGGGTAGATGTATGTGGTCTTAACCTGAGACTTGCATCGCTAATACTTGCGATAATCAGTACGCTTTGGTTTTGGTCGTCCGGGGCTTTAACAGGTTCTGTGTACGCCTCTTCTGGGTTTACTGAGAATCGTAGTGTATTGGGTGTGATGTCAAGATGGAAGTATCACTTCAGTCATATGGAGATGATGATCACGCATGATACAGAATTGGTACTCTTAAATGCTGCAGTTATAGGGATAGTATTACAAGGTCATGATTATCTGATTAAAGAGGCGAGTTGCTAGTGATCCGATATAGGCTTCATACAGGGCAGACACAATTCCAGCCCCAGACCTAGTATGTGACATCTGATACTGGATCGTAAAACGCAATACATAGTATACTATGCCTGATAAAGATAATATATTCTTCGTTGAATATTTCTGGAGAATTGGGTAGGCACGGTGCTTTCCTAGAAGCCAACCATGTCTGTAAATCGATAAGAACATGGTACATGGTACGCACGTGTTCAGATAGTCTGATGACCGTATTTACTGCTAACATATCCATGGATCTCTTGGGTCGCTTCCCAAAGATTCACCGATGACATTTGACTCGAACAGAATTAATCTGGGATTAATTATGAGAGAGAGAAAATTAATATAGGATTAATTACGGTAAGAATTTATCTGGAATAAAGTTCAAATAGAAGAGAGAACGCGATTAATTTGGAATTAATCGATTAAATAATATATTGGTATATTAATAATTGAAATTTGATTTCAAAGCGGAATTAAAATTGGACTTTAATTCGGGCGAACGAATTAATTTGGAATTAATTCGTAAGGGACTTTCATATAATTTTGCTAGACATTATTATTTAATTAAATTGGATTTAATTACGTCGCAACGGAAAATTCATTTAATCGGATTAAACGAACCCGAGCCCGAAATGTGTTGTCTTATCCAACTTGAATTTGAATTTAAGTGGTGGGACCCACTAACTTACATCACTAGTCAATCTATTTGATGGAAGTGGTTGAGAGCTTTTATGGAAACTTGCTTAACACACTTTGCTTTTTTCTTTTTTGAAAAGATATACACCTTTTTGAAAAGTGATAATTGGTAATTGAGTTTGAGAAACAAAATATCAAAACACACTTCTCTCTTCTTCCTCACCAATTCCGTGAGCTTCTCCCATTTGAAAAGAAATTTTGTTACAAAATTTTCTTGAGCTAGCACTTAAAGGAGTCTTGTGAGGTGATAGGGAACTCACCCTTGGGTTTGAAAGGTTCAACAAAGCTTGGAGCTTCTTCAACAACAAAGATTTTTGAAATCCAACATCCGATCATTGTAAGTTTTTTCCGTAAACTTTATTGATCATTCACACACAATATCATGTATTAGAGACCTTAGGCATGTCTAGGACACTAAAAAAGTCGAGGTCATTGCATACGTATAATCCCTCCGTCACAGGCTATCCATATTATACCTGGGATATAAATAAGAACGTCAAACCTGTTTGGTATAATATAGTCGACTTTCAAATTTACGATCTCTAAATAACACTCGAACTGATTTTCAAAGTTATACCACAGCCATAGATTTACTAGATCGCAAACACGTGCATGATACCTATGCCCTGTACACAGGACTGACAGATTCTATCTTGATACGCACTGGATATCATGAGCATCAGTCCACACCCAACGAACATGCGGAGGTCTGATCTAAATAGATCGGTGACGTGACTGCCATCAAAGTGTGGAGGATAACTCATATATCCACTGTGGTATCTCAAGTCGAAGGACCACTATGCTCGCTTAACTCGAGAATATTCCTATTGACATTGATGTACCATTTATTAGGAAATCTTTAGTGAGTCGTTCAGTGTTTATCAAATAAACACCTACATATCTATACGAGTCTCCAAAGACTCATGGTTCATTGGGATAAACTATCAGACTAAGTCACGATATACGACATGTACTGGTCTCAGCGAATTTTACTAACCGACCCGTGTTATTAAATCTTAACAGGAACTTTATTTAAGGATATACAACTTATAATGACGCTTCCCAATGTCAATTACAAACTACATTATACTGCACACTACGTTGTAAATCCTAAGGTCTTTGTCTAATATACACTTATCGCTAAATCAGATTTAGTTTCAATCGAATCATAATTAGATATCTAATCGCAATTCGATCGAATATGTATATAAAAGACAAGATGCGCTACCATTAAATAAGTAATATTATGGAAAAAAATTGTTCGTATTTATGAATCGGACATAAATACGATCCGGATTGGCACTCTGAGCACCAACCCTAACAATTTCTCCCACTTGCTCTAGTGTCAATCCAGAGTATCATATACATATCTCAATATGTATCACATACCCATGGCCCTCAAGAGCTCACATAGCACTTAAGAGGTAGACAACAACAAGTGGCCTGCTATAACAAATTGAGTCTGTCAAACAAATCCAATTGTTTCCCTTAACCATCATCATTCATATTTTGTATAACCCAATTTCTACATCAATATGACTCAGATGCTATATCAATATTGTGCTATATTATTAAGTTATCTATTTATTTAGAGATCAAATCCAAAATACTTTGTAGACAATCGCAAACACAATACTAATATCAAAATTTCTAATCTATAAGGTCACTATGCAACTTCATAAGTCAATACTTCATAAGTTGTGCAACGAATTCCACTAATATAGTAGAATCAACCGTGACACTCCCACTACATCTTTTCTGACTCTATATATCATAGACCATCTAATGTCATAATTAGACTCAAAACTAATCTGACCCTAATGGTTGCGAATTATATTCTCAATGAATAAGAAACTCATTTTTAATATCTCAAAGATCACAAAGAACATGTTTCAAGATCCATCCTATGGTCTACAGCGTATCAAAATAACTTGTAACAATTGTAATTAAATTGATATCTTTAATCGCACACAATACAATATTTATTATGCCGTCATCATATGATGCATCAAATTGACTAGACATTCTAATCAATTTCTCTTTCGATAAAGGAATCATCCTTTATGAAAGATAAATTCTATTTATAAGAGACATACTAACTGTCAAATAATTATACTAACTGTCATACAAATAGTCTTGTTGTGTCCTTTATTAGATCATATCTAATGCGCGACTAATGAGAGTATCTCACAAGTCTATTTTTTTTAATATCATATATAAACTTTAAATCAAATATATCAAAAACTACTCCCACTGCTTTCACGGAGAAAAGAAGATTTAATTAAAAATTTTACTTTACAAACATCTAATTATTACTTTAATAATGATAATGTCGTTAGGATATATAACCTTAGAAATAAATTTGTATGCTCCCATTGACCGTACTATCATATACGTATTCTCTATGATTTGATAAAATCAGACAATCTGACTGTATCAAAATTAGAGAACACAGATTTTCAGAAAGCTTATCTAAGTCTACAATAGGCTCGATAAGCAAGTATATCAAACTGTGATCTTAGCAGAATACAAACTCCAGGGCCATTCTAGAATGAACTCTTTAAACAAAGAAACCACAATGGATTTCTCATTTGAAGAAAATATTCAGGAAGGCCACTTTGCATTCTTTAGCCAAAATACATAGTTTAATATCAACACTAACCAACAGATCTTTTATTATTCAATTAGTGTGACTAGAGACAAGTTTTCTCAGAATCTATAATAGATCACTGAGTATAACTTTTCTCACTGTTATACTATAAAGGTCAAACCTTTAACAAGCCCACTTTGCTTTTGCTGCGCAAACAATTTGCACATTTTATGAACTATTCATAACGAAAGCTTAATCAAGTTCAAAACTTGATTGTAGTAAGCTATGAACAATCTTAGATCTATGGTTCAATGGTAATTTTCGAAATCGATATCAAATATCGCTCCCACTATAAGTTATAGGATAATTTTCTTCGATAAGAAAACAACAGAATCATTAAGTATCAAATACTTTGTAAATGATTCCGACATCCTATTAAACTTATACGGAAGGTGTCTAAGGGTCTTTTCATCTTATTAATTATGTAGTTCCGCTTATAGTTTATCATTCTCACATTTGACTTCAATAAGTCAAGTCTTTTCTACAATTGTTAACATCTGATGTTAACATACCAAGTAATAAAATAATTTTATTGCTCGGGATCATAGAAAAAATATTCTATGAAATAGAATATAATATTCTATAAAATAGAATAAATGATAAACCTTGTACCTCCGAGGCGCAAGTACTTTCAATTATATAACAATTATACAAAAGAAAGTTTCAAATCTTAAACTTTTCAAGATTCAAATTTTCTACTATACATATCATATATGTAACTGTAGGAACGAATAAAACCTTAATTAAAGAGATGAATTAATGTTACTGGAGCATAACCCCAAGAGTATTGAAAACTAATTTGGTAACACTCAATATCAACGAAGCAAATCATATAAGATTCAATTACTCCCACTGACCAATTCCATCAAGATGGAATCGTGGAAGTTTAATATTGAGCAAGAATCACATTCATTAAATAACTTTAGAACTAATTGTCTTAAATTCATATGTTTGATCATATCAAACATCTTTGAACAATTCAAAGATTCATGTTTAATTTCAAAGATATAGTTTTCAACACTTCAAATAGAATATCTTTGAACCATTCAAAATATTCTATCAGTATTTAATCAGAAACATATTGAAAGTTCTCGAGCCATTCAAGACGTTCAATATATATTATTTTAGAAACACGCAACTAAGTCATGACAATTCATTAACTAAGTTATGGAATAAAGAAAACTATTTAAGGTAATTTTTAATTCATTAAACTACATACATCCAATGTATTAGTCTAATAAATCTTATGGTCTAATGCGATCATTGGTTAAATGAGATTTAATCACATCCTGAATACAATATTCATTAAATGGATAAAGATATATGGTGTGATCTCGTATCAGACCATCATTTACCATACAGAATAAGCATCTTATGCTTATGTGATAAAATCTCATAAAACACTGTTCTAAGTTATTTATTTAACCGAACATTTTCTTAATGTTTATCTTTTAATTAATGACACTACTAGTCATATTAAAATATGTAACAATTATTTATATAGAACAAGTAACTTTCCAATATTCACAAGTTCTGATATCAAATATCAAAACAATTATTAAATATTATTTTAAATAACTAGACGGAAGATCTAGTATCCAATACCTATAGTTGTCGTATTGTGAGAATCAATATTCCATATACACAACCATACACATCTCATTTCTTAAGATTTATAATTTGCGTTCAATTATTCACAATAATTGCAAATGATTGATTAGCAAACTGTGTCAAACACGTGACTTCTAAAAGTCACTAAAGCCAAGAAACATCATTATAAGATAAACAAATACTAATGGGGTTTCTTAATGCCAGTCAAGAATCTCGAGACATGAAATGATTCGTGTCAATTCTTACTACACAAAAAACCATTCTCTCTAGATTATTATATCCTAAAACAGATATCTATTTAAATTACTTATCGTGACTTAGTAACTAAGTCACTAACCATCTTGATTTTCAAGAAAATCGGAACAACAGTTCCCGATGGTTTGAACTAATCTAACAATATCTAAGTCTACTGTCATTCTAGAACCTATTCTAGAAATACGCAACCATAAGTAAAGTCAGAAAACATATCCAAATAATATGCTATGCAGTGGATTAGAAATATAATTCTATAAACAATATAAAATAAAGGAAAACTAAAGCAGCAAATTCCATAAAATTACACACTGCTTTAGTTATGGATTTTTAACCTAGCAGTGTTTCCCACTACTTTACGTAATACCGTAATCCCCAACGGAGAATGAGAATTTAATAATTAAATCGAATTCCATAGTGAGAGTAGGATCCTATAAATATATTTCGACTCACAGCTTTAGCTCGATCTCACCTACGTATATTCATTAGGTAGACAACTCATTGTCAATCACTCACCAGTGACTCCTGATTTTGGTCCTGACTGTTTCTCGTTATGGCAACTTTGGCATGTTTACAAGGAGGCGTATCGAGGCTTCACTTGCCAATGACAAACTCAAGCTATAGATGTAGTCCTGACAGCTTTGGCACGTTCAGGATTTCCACTTTCACTTGAATTTGTCTAATATCAATATACTGTTAGGGCGGTCGTGGAACCCCTAGGGTCGGATAGGTGCCCCGAGCAGCAGAAATGGGTCTAACCCATAGATATCAAGTATGAGTGTAATTTTAAATTATTTAATGAAATAATATATTCCATTACGAGTGTATAGGAAAAAACCGGGACTGAATCGGAGTCCAGAAACTCCAGAACGAGAGAAAATAAAATCGGCTCGCGTAGCGCGAACCTGTGTGCGCTACAGTGACTCGCACACTGTACGCGATACAGTGCGCGCTAAAGTGTAGTGCATAAAACTTTACTTGTTTTTGTTTTTTTGTTTTTTTGTTTTGTTTTCATTTGAATTCTTTTTAAAGTTTCAGCTCACTTTTCCAGTAAGCTGAAACAATTAGGGTCCTTGACCCTAATTGCTTCCGGTTTTCCCTAAACACTTCAAAAACACTCAAAATTAATTTTTAATTTCAAAACCAACATCAACACATGTTATAGAATAAAAATCAAGTTTTTCAAAATATCAAATATTTATCCAAAAACATAAATTTACTCTAAATACGCATTTGCGTAAATTTTGAATCCAATACACAAACCAAATTAGAATCCCAATAAAAAATGTCTCGTGAACAATTCTAGGTCACCCAAAGGTGGTCAAGTGATTCTAGAATGGTAGACATAGCTCTAAGCTTTAATCTAGAGTTCCAAACTCTAATTAATTGTTTCATGTCCAACATGAACATCTTTGACCTAATTACAAGCATGTTGTGTTTATACTTCTAAAGTATCCTAACACAATTGATTAGCCTTATTCAACATTAAGCTATGTGATCATGCATCTAATACACAAATATACATAGCTTAGGAGAAGATCAAACATTACCTAGTAAGCTTGATGCAAGATCCAATCTACTTCTCATTCTTGAAATTGTTGGAGAACCTCCAAGGTGTGCAATCTTGACTTCAAGTTCAAATCTTGTTTCCAATGCTTCCAAGCTCACTTTAAGATCCAATCTTGATTTCTCCTTAATGAAATATTTTAGATACCTCACAAGCTTCTCTAAACACTTCTCTAACTTAGGCTAATCTCTCAAAAATTTTCTTATGCTTGTATTTGAACTTGTAATTAAAACCTTCATAAAGCTTGCTATTTATAGCAAAACTTAGGCAACTTTTATTAATAAAAGTTGTAATCAACTCTTAAGTGGGCTTAATCTAATTTGTATAAATATATATAATTAAGTGTGACTAATCTCCATTGTCTCCCACTTTGATTTAATCCAATTAAATCAAGTCAAGAATTAGGAAATGTATTAGTTAAATTTTTGTCACCTTGATTTAATCCAATTAAATCAAGCCAAAACCACCTATTATTACATACTTACAATTACCATAATATACTCAAATGGTAGAGATAATTATGATTTTACAATTAATCCCTTGTGTAATTATTGAATTAATCCAATTAGTATTATAGGAAATTGTTTCCTTTGGCGCGACGAAAGTTGCTTGTGGTGGCACCGGGTCCGGTATGGATCTTCAAAGTTTTCTTTGCCTTCTCCCTTAATTATAGTAGCCAAGATCAATCATTTGGTATCCAATATTTGGATCAACCACTCAATCTTCCAAACTATGACTCGAAACCAAATAACCAAAGTGTGGGCTTCTCTCACAAAGATTAAAGCTCTAAACTATTTAGAGATTTATGATGTCACAATGGTGTTTGTCTATTTTGGAATTTCAAATACTCTCACAACACTTGTGAATATTTGAAGTTATTCTCTCTTTTCTCTCAAATCTTTCTCACAACAATTTTGTGAATGAATGCAAAATGTTAACCTTAGGAAGTGAGAGAAATGATAGAGATTATATTCTCTTACACAAAAATGTGAATTCCATATCTATGTAAAACGTTCCCAGCTACATACCAAACCATATCCCCAAAATACGTAGTTATTGTTCTGGAATGCAACACCAACCTCACTATAATAAATCAAAGGACATAGCCTGTCATGCAGGAGTTCGTAGTACACTCAGGATTAAGATCGAATCCATATATGACCATCTATTAGATAAAATGAATTTCTTCGGTTAACAGATATTAAAAAAATTCGTATTTATCTGAGTCCAGTCCTATATGATCTCATCATACAAGGTGCCTCCATTCCCATGTCACTACATGAACGATCTCGGATAAAGATCGTCATACAAGTATAGAATGGACCGCAGATATAAATAAACCACAAACAAAATACCATATTTGTTTGCTCTATATGGACTATTTGGATTACTAACTCCAGACTTAAATCCTCTCGTGTATCAAACATACACTAAGTCTAAAGGTATAAGAGTAATCACAGTAAACAAGACAATTGGACAATATGCGATATAAATCAAACAACTTTGATAAAATGAATAATACATTTATTATTATTACAATAATCAATTTCGTTTACAGTACATGAAGCTCTAGGACATAAATCCCAACAATCTCCTACTTGGACTAGAGCAAATGGAACATGTCATGTAATCCTAAACCCTTTAGGTGACCTTCAAACACTTTAGCCGATAAGGTCTTTGTAAACAGATCAGCCAGGTTGTCTGCGGACGGAATTTGTGCGACAGCGACATCTCCTCTCTGCACTATCTCTCTGATGAGGTGATATTTCCTCTCAATATGATTACCCCTCTTGTAGCTTTTTGGTTATTTAGAGTTCGCCACTGCACCATTATTATCGCAATAAAGTGTGAGTGGTTTATCCATATCTGGAACTACTTCCAAATCTACCAAGAACTTATGGAGGCAGACTACTTCCTTAGCTGCTTCACAAGCTGCTACATATTCAGCCTCCATGGTGGAGTCAACAATACAAGATTGCTTAATGCTCCTCATACTATAGCCCTACAACCTAGGGTGAACACTGATCTAGATGTTGATTTCCTAGAATCGACATCCGTCTGAAAATCAGAGTCTGTATATCCTCTCAAAATCATATCCTGATTTGTATATACAAGCATATAATTTCTCATTCTCCGAAGATACTTGAGAATATATTTCACCACCACCCAATGATCTAATCCTGGGTTGGATTGAAACCTACTGACTAATCCCATTGCAAAATAGATGTCTGATCTCGTGCATAACATAGCATATATAAGACTTCCAACTGCTGAAGCATATGGTATATGTCTCATCTCCTCAACTCTTTGAGGTGTCTTAGGAGATTGTTCCTTAAACAAATGAATTCCATGCCTGAAAGGTAAATTACCTTTCTTGGAATTCTGCATACCAAATCGCACAAGAATCTTATTGATATAGGTTGCTTGAGACATTGCTAACAGTAATTTCTTGCGATCCCGAATGATCTGGATCCCAAGTACATAACTTGCTTCTCCCAAATCTTTCATTTGGAATTGGTTAGCTAGCTAGATTTTCACGTCTGATAATATCTTTACATCATTCCCAATGAGTAAAATATCATCAACGTATAACACAAGGAAAACCACCTTCCCATCAATGATGCGTTTGTAGACACAAGGCTAATTGATGTTCTACTCAAAGTTATAAGACTTGATCGTAGTATCAAACCTTATGTTCCAAGATCTAGATGCTTGCTTAAGTCCATAAATGGACCTTTGCAACTTGCAAATGTTTTGCTCTTGAACTTGGGTAATGAACCTCTTGGTTGTACCATATAGATACTCTCATCAAGATTTCCATTCAAGAATACAGTCTTGACATACATTTTCCAAATTCATAGTCATAATATGCGGCAATGGAAGGAAAAATCCTAATGGATTTAAGCAAGGCTACTGGCGAGAAAGTTTCTTCATAGTCAACTCCCTCTTTTTGGGTATAACCCTTTGCCACTAGCCTAGCCTTGAAAGTCTGTACTTTCCCATCTATTCATCTTTTTGTCTTGTAGATCCTCTTGCAACCTATTGGTTTTACTCCATCAGGTTGGTCTATAAGTTCCCAGACTGAGTTAGAGTACATAGACTCCATATCTAGGTTCATAGCTTTGAGCCATTCCTCTTTATCAGTGTCTTCCATTGCACTACGATAGGTCAATGGATCATCTATACCATCACAAGATGCAACAACTTGCACCTCACCATTTCCTAGATAACGTTCAGGTTGTCTTACAACCCTCCCACTACGTCTAGGTGGTATGGTATCCTGATAAGCTTGTATATAACTTTTAGATGTAGAAGGTGTAATGTCTTTGTCAACATTTGACAATGGTTTACTGGTCGTACCAGCAAGTAACTCCTCAAGTAATACTTTACTTCGAGGTTTGAACTCCTCATATAGTCCTCCTCAAGAAATGTAGCATTTTTCGACACAAATACTTTATTATCTTCTAGACTATAAAAGAATCCACCCTTAGTTTCCTTAGAATAGCCTACATATAGGCACACCTTTGAATGTGGTTCCAATTTAGTAGTCTTTTTCTTTAGCACATGTGCTAGACACCCCTATATGCGGAAATGTCGCAAACTAGCTTTATGACCATTCCACAACTCTAAGGGAGTCTTAGAAACAGACTTAGAAGGAACTACATTCAGGATATACATTGCAATTTGTAATGCATACCCCTAGAATTAACTAGGTAGAGTGCTATAACTAAACATTGATCTCATCATGTCTAGCAGGGTCCGATTTCTCATTTCTGCAACACCATTTTATTGTGGTGTTCCAGATGTTGTGAGCTATGAAATAATTCCATGCTCAACTAAGAATTCCTTGAAATCTCTATCAAGTTATTCTCCTCCATGATCTGATCGTAGAATTTTGATGCTTTTACCTAACTGGTTCTCAACCTCAGCACGATACTCTTTGAACTTTTCAAATGTATATGACTTGTGTTGCATTAGGTAAACATACCCATATCTGGAATAATCGTCAATGAAAGTGATGAAATATTCAAAACCACCTCGGGCTTTCACATTCATCGGTCCGCAAATGTCCGAATGTATTAGCTCAAGTGTTGCTTTGGCTCTTATCCCTTTTCCAGTAAAAGGTCTATTGGTCAATTTGCTTTCAAGACAGGTAAAGTACCGAGTTTTAACTGATTTAAAACTCCGTTCTTAATTAGTCTATTTATCCGGTTGTAGGCATTGCATTTTTACACATTAGCCCAATGATGAGTCTCCTATGGAGGCAACTACCTCTTTAGTCATGAAAGTCACGGGAAACGGACGTTGGAAGGGTAAAGTTGGAAAATGGAATTTTTGTTGGATTTAACCTCGTTGTTTGGCTCCGGTTGTTTGTTGGACTTCCGTTTCAAAGCTTATCTTAGGCCCAAAACCCCATAGACCACTTACCAAAACCCAAACCAAACACAAAATACCCAAGCCTACACACAAACCAAAACCCACGCCCAAGGAGATGTGATTCACGCCCATTGCCTTTTAATTTAGGTAGATACACATTTATCACATGCTAAAATCAAGACAAATCCTTTCCTAATTAGAAGAAATCAAATCAAATCCCTTTCCTAATCAAATCCAATCACAATCCTAAATTAGGAGATCTATTCCTTATGAGATACAAATTAGAATAAATGTCACTATCAATAGAAATCAAATTCCTAGTCGGATAAGGAAAGTCTCCTCTCCTTTGCCTATAAAAAGAGGCCTTCACCACCCATTCAAACCCTAGCTCACATACCTCTCTCACACGCCTAAAGCACTCTCTTAAGTCTTCATCACACGCCCAAGCACTCCCCTAAAGCCACCATTGCCGCACCACCAAGCTAGGATACCTAGCTTTTCCGCATCTTCCCCATCACCATCAATACCCTTCAAGCCCAAGCCTTAAATTCAAGCCTCCATTGCCGCATTTTAGCCTCCCTTCACAGCCCCAAAAACAAGCCTCAAATATAGCCTTGAAGTCGCACAAAAACCCCTCCAATCACAGCCCCAATTGCATGCCCAAACCAGTCCCAAGAACCCCCTTCACTGCACCTTGAACTGCCGCAACTTAGCTCACTGTTCTGATCAGTTTTGGCAGTGAGTTGAGCCTATAAAACAGTCCTAAAATCTCCTATAAACCACCTCAAAATCTGCATAAAGTTCCCCTAGAATACCTTAGGAAACCGCAACCCATAAGCCTTCCGAATCATCCAAAATAGTCCACAAAATCACCAAAACAGTGACCTGAAACGGTGCAGCGAAACGGAGTGAAACCAGCAGCCCAGACAGTGAAACGGTGAGGAAAAACGTTGGATTAGTGAACCAGAAAAGTTGCGGAGTATCAACCCTTCCGACGGCCGTGTAACGCCCTTTCGAGGAACGACAAAAGAGGTTAGACCTGAGGGCACATTCTTTATTTATTATCTTTCGTTTCTTTTATTTATTTTAAAATATTATCGCATGAGAGTCGTTTGAGGCATGATGTGATTGTTGGATGAGCGGAATATGTGTTCCCTTTTGTGGTATATCGGATGGAAACTCGGACGTAAATTCCGTAGCCGATTCCGGATGGACGGTATTACGGTTTGCACTCGGGACACGATGCCACGTACCGCTTAAAAGACACGTATTTCGTCTCATCCAAACTTGTGTTTGAGCATGATGTAGTTCGTAGATTATTTAGTTATTATTTAAAGCATGATGTAGTCTAGTTTCTTGTTTATTTTCAAGCATGATTATGTTATTTTATGCATGGTATTTTGTTTAGTTTATGATTATGTTTAAATAGTTATTTGTTTATTTTGGTTTAATGGATTAATGTGCTCATTGTGTGATATTGTGTGTTTGCCGTGTAATGACTTATTTTCGAAGCATGCAAACTTAGATTATGAGTTATTTTGATGAATGCATACTAGACGTAGATTACTCTTGAGTATGAATGTTGAATAGATTCGGTTAGTTTATTGCACAAATCACATCATTACAAATGACATAAGTAAGGGACCATTCCGAACCCAATGGTTTGAGGTCTTCCCTTGCGAGGGGTGAGTACGGCCTTAAATCTTTGTCCCGGTTCACACCGGGTGGCGACTCCATGTTATTTCAGGCTCCAACTAGGCCGCGAGCCTAGAAAAGCGTCGTCAGGTTCTGTTGCCTACACCGGTCAAGGTTAATATGACCAAGTCTAAGGTGCCATAAAAAGGTATCATCATGAGAAATCTTTTGCCGTTTAGTTTTAGATCTTTTAATCTTAAACATTTCAGTATTAAACAGTGATTCATGCATTAATGGCCTTAATACATATAGATTATTTTCGGAGTTTCCCGTGCATATATTTAATCTATTTCTACTAATAATAACTGATTTATTATTAAACGAAGTTGCTTGTGGTGGCACCGGGTCCGGTATGGATCTTCAAAATTTTCTTTGCCTTCTCCCCTAGTTGTAGTAGCCAAGATCAATCCTTTGGTATCCAACACTTGGATCAACCACTCAATCTTCCGAACTATGACTCGAAACCAACAAACCGAAGTGTGGGCTTCTCTCACAAAGATTAAAGCTCTAAACTATTTAGAGATTTAGGATGTCACAATGGTGTTTGGCTCTTTAGAATTTCAAATACTCTCACAACACTTGTGAATATTTGAAGTTATTCTCTCTTTTCTCTCAAATCTTTCTCACAACAATTTTGTGAATGAATGCAAAGTGTTAACCTGAGGAAGTAAAAGAAATAATATAGATTATATTCTCTTACACAAGCCAACTAACCTTGTCATTAAGCATCTAATGCTTTCTTGCAATGGCCAACACAAAAATGTGAATGCCATACCAAAGCATAAGAAATGTTAAGCTAAAGATAATGACTTTGTCATTAAGCATTCAATGATTTCTTTCAATGGCAAACATATAAATGTGGAGGCCATACCAAAGCATAAAATGCATAAGCTAATAACAAAACTATTAGGTGTATCCAAGCAACCTAATAGACATAATTGTTTGGATTACATGGTAAGCCATATGGCTTTGTCTCCAATAGTAAATAAAAACAATATATTAATAATGATCATTTTTATCAAAGTTGTTTGATTTATATCACATATTGTCCAATTGTTTTGTTTACCTTGATTACTATTGTACCTTCAGACTTAGTGTATGTTTGATGCACAAGAGTATTTAAGTCTAAAGTTAGTAATCTAAATAATCCATAGAGAGCAAACAAAGAGGATATTTTGTTTGTGGTTTATCTATAGCCGCGGTCCATTCTATACTTGTGTGACGATCTTGATCCGTGATCATTCATGTAGTGACATGGGAATGAAGACACATTTTATGATGAGATCATATAGGACTGGACTCAAATAAATATAAATTTCTTTTAATATCCGTTAGCCAAAGTAATTCATTTTATCTAATAGATGGTCATATATGGATTCGATCTTAATCCTGAGTGTACTACGAACTCATGCATGACAGGTTATGTCCTTTGATTTACTATGGTGAGGTTGGTGTTGCATTCCCAGCCAATAACTACGTATTTTAGGGATATGATTTGGTCTGTAGCTGGGAACATTTTACATATATATAGAATTCACTTCTTCTTACGAATATGAAATTCACTCTTTCTTACGAGAAGTAGATGAATATCTCTTTTAAGAGTTGATTCAGTGACTTGAACAATTTGAGCGCTCAACTTTTCTATTGCGAATAGTGACCGGTGCGTAATCACACACGTATAACACAAGCGCATGTATCGTTCAAGTAGTATAAAAAGTATCGATCCCACGAGGACTTAAAACCTTTTTTTAATTTATAAAGTTAAATGTTTACAAGTATCTAATGGATTGGTTGTTTGATTTGAAAGTGATTTTAAACTTAAAACAAGTAAATAAAATTGTTCAAAAATAGATTGAAGAAAATTCAAATTTAAAAAACTATCCAGGGTTGTGAATCTTTCCAATAACTTTTAAAAGATGAAGTGGTTATTTTACATTTGTTTAATATATTGGTATATTAACTTGGAACACGAAATTATTTAAAAGCCTCTTCTGATGGTCAAATACAAATACCCAGTGTAAGC